>VDFB02365592.1:14585-24977 GCA_007258455.2 Sequoia sempervirens
TGTTCTTCTCCTAAAATAACTCTTACTAGTCCACTTGTCAAATAAACAAATATCTTACAGCTTGGGATCGAAGAGGCCCAAAGTCCCCTTTGGACATATATTGTAAATATTGCATCCAAGAGGAGTCCCTAAAGCTCATTTTTCCATTCCAATTAGTCAACAAGAATTTTCAATTGGGTTCATTTAGGTTTTCATAACCCTTTTTGGATTGCATCCAGCATGAGGAGTAGTAAACATGTGAAGCCAAAATATTTGATTTATCATTTGTATGTTTCTAGCTAATGATAGGAATTTATTTTCCTAATTATAGATTTTATTTTTTAAATTAGTGATAAACCTATTCCACATATCATGAATCGTAACCACTAATCTAGATAGTATACCAAAGTATCTTGTAATCTTCCCATGTCTAATTTGTCTCCATTCTTTAGGAATCCATTTTGAAAATAGATCAGATTGGATCATTATAAGTTCAATTTTATGATGAGCCAATTAAGAGCTTGAAATCTCACAATACATATTTATAATCTATAGAACATTCATAATTTCTAATTCAAAATTTTGAATAAAATGTAAACTATCATCAACTTAGTGATATTTTATAACAACCATATTGTTTGGGATAGATAACCCTTAATTAGGTTCAATTAATTTTACTTTTTGAAAATATAGGCAAGAGCATTAGTAGCTAGAATGTAAAGAAATGGTTATAATGGGTAGCCCTATCTAATCGAACGTTGTAAAGGAAATACATGTTAGACATTGAATTATTGAATACCAACTAAGCATTCACATCTTTAAAATTAATTTGAATGTGCTTACATTATTTTGGATAGAATCCCAACAACTACAATATCTTGATAATAAATCTTCACTCCATCCTATCATAGGATTGATAAAAATCAAGATTAACCAACAAAGCATTTTGCCTTGATTGTTGGGCCCATTCTCTTGCATCCCAAGCCAATATTAAATTATCAATGATAAATTTACCACCAAGGAACCTTGTTTTTTTAGATCTAACTATCCCTTTAGCCACCAATTTTCTCCTAGTGGTTAAGAATTTAGCAATAATTTTATAAAAAAAGTTGAGCAATGTAATACATTTCCATCTAGAGATAAGGTTTGTATTTTTTCTTTTCGAAGAAACATTATTAAAAATTATTTAATATCTAGCCCCAATGACCCTTGATTCACATCCTCTGAATAAACTAGATATAATTCTTCCTTAATATGTTGCCACAAAGTTTGAGAAAATTGAATCAATAAACCATCAATCTCTTGACTTTTTCTAGGAGCCATTGAAAAAACATGTTCCAAATCCTTGATAGAAATGTTATGGTAAAAAAATTGACTATATCATTAATGTGCACCTTTTTTCAAAATGATTCATTTTATGATTTATTGTAGTACTAGTCAAGAGCATCTTTCCAATGTGGTTCTTCTCTGAAAAGCTTCTCATAAAAATATTGAACATATTTTTGATATTTTCAAGGTTTGTATAAATCCTTCCATTCTCATCTTGTATTTAAATTCAATATGCTTTTTTTTATGTTTATAGATTGGGTAATCGAAGAAATACTTAGAACCTTTGTTACCCTCTTTAAACCAATATTATCTAGCCCTATATACTTGGCACCTTGTCCCCTATACATATCAATTTTGTGAAGTTACATGTTTCAATAGAGGTTATGGAAATTTGAATAGTAATATTCTTGGATTTAAATTCAACATTTTCCCATTTAGCTCTAGCTTCCCTTGTAGATATTTTTCTTTTAATCTTAGCTTCCACACCAATCTCCTACCAAAATAATGTATGAAGTCAACACATTGAGCAAGAGCAATTTTCCATCGAGTCCTATAAGATTTCCCTTTTATTGGCTTAGCTATAGAGTTCCAAATGCCAACCAAAGTATCACAACAAGAAGGAAATTTGAGGTGTGAAGTATTAAGATTAAAGGAAAGTTATGAGTCCACTTATTTAATCATTCTTTTTGAAAAAACACAAATGATAGGAAAATGTTTTTTAATAGTATTAGAGTAATCTACTTTCACTATGTCATTCCCCACAAAGTCTTGTATTAATTTTATGTGAGGAGAGATATAAAAACTATTCAATCTACTAAGTTTCCTATCAAATCCCCACCTACAATTAGTCCAAGTATACCGGGTATGTTGATGACTTGATTTTTAAAATGATGGAGTCTATAATCCCATAGAGTTACGAAAAAATATCCATTTATCAAACTCTTCATTAGTTGGCTTTAAATGATTAGCCCAACTACAATCAATATGATGTTCCACTATGTTAAAGTCTCCTTCTATAACCCAATTATCATGAGGAAGATGTTTGTAGATCCATTCCTATAAATCACATCTTTCTTTATCAATGTTTGGAACATAAACAAAGTAGAAACTAATTGGTTGGCAATTGATAAAGACAAGAGTCCACACACAACTATGTGAAGGATACTCCCCTTTATCAATGAAAAACCTATTAATATTTGAATCTAAACTAATAACTACCCCTACCTTCGCTATGAAACATGTGACAAAAGGATATATTTCTCCATATGTTGGATAGAGAAGAGACAAGCTAAGGGCCATTAATCTTGTCTTCCTATAGAAAAGAATATATCTAGTTTCCATTTTGACCATAGCATCCTTAACCTCAAACTCATGGTTAGGGAGAGATAACTCTCTATCATTCCAAGATAGAGTTTTGAAGTTCATGGCTAGGAAAATTTAGAAAGATCTTCTACTTGTAGCATAACATTAGAGTGATTAGCAAGTATAATATTTGATGTAGGAGACCTAGATCTATGTATCATGGGTGGATATAAAGAAACATGTATATTAGGAGGAGAATGAGGCCTTTGTCTACCAAAACATGTTGGTGAATCCCTATCCAAGTTCCTCTCATTAGACTAGGTTAGGGAGCGAAGAGTACTTTGTGAAGATGACTGCCCATTTTGGCTTACAAAGAACCTTGAAGGCTCCTTTCTTTTCCTAATCATCCTCCAACCATTTGTCATGATAGTGTCTTTAAAGGTGGGGGATTTATCATTCTTACCTTTTTCCTTTGAGATGACATTTTCTTGTTGCTTCAATCTGATTGAATTAGGCATAATAGTAGGCTAAGTATGATGTTGTAACTATTGTGTACTTGGTGAGGCTAGTATTTTATCTTAGATGTAATTGTTTTTCCTAAGAGGAAATTCTCTAATTAAATGTCCATCTTATTGGAAAAAAAGCAAGCATTGGCTTTGTTTAAATAAATAAGTGGTTGAAAAAACTTAAACCTTGACTTGATTAATTTAATGTTTTTAAGAAATTGACTATTTAACTCCATTTCCACACATGCCCTTGGATGAACCCTTAGACTAGAAAATTTATTTCTGTTATTTTTACTCTAGAAAACTCAACCTAGTTGTGAAATAGTATCCCTGAAGAAAGGCCTAAATGTAATGTTTTGAAATGGTAACTCTATCGACATAGGGTACCTAGAGTTTGAGGAGCCCTCAAGGTGAAAATCTAGATTCTAGACTTATAATTAATAGATATTCCCATAAATAATCTAGGTTCCATACTAGAGGACAACTTGTGCATGATCAACTGATTTAAATTTACATGAGACATACCCTTTCCCCAACCCTCTCAAAGCCTGAATTTCCTATCCCCTATTCTTGTAGTTTATTTTAGCCCATTTGTAGAAATCAGTTTCAAAATAGAATGCCTCTCAAAAAAAAAAAAAAACAAATTTAGGGTGACATTTAACTATACTGTCAACAACAATATTAAAAAACAATGATTGTAAATTTTCACCTACTTCTTCAATAGCTTACTCCATTTCATTTTCATCCATGTTTTATGCTCCCTCTTTGCTCGTTTTAGAAGTTTTGACTTTTTCCTCCCATGAAATCCATACCGTCGATAATTTGGTTATGCTCTATAGACTCTCCTTTTGTCATTATGGGAGTTTCATTTTGCTGGGAGTTGCACAGCTCATCCACTTGCTCATCCCTAGCCTTCCTCACCTCGGCCTTTGGCCACATATGAATTAAGTTCTCTCTGTGTAAGAAAGTAACCAAGGAAAAAACAAGACAATCGTTTTTATGCACGCTACAAAACCCCATTTAGACTTTGATGGGAAATGCTAATTTCGATTGGCTAGCAGATTAGATGCCCTCTCTAAGTTTCCCATTGTTAAACCCTAGCTTCGTAGGGCAACTATCAGTTGAGATGCATTAGACCTTTGTGATTGTTGGAATAAAAGCTACCCAATGGAAGCCCTTCGTGAAACCCTAGCTCCAAATCATGCCTAGAACTAGTTCACTAGGTGATTGTGAGGCAAGAATACCCTATTCGATGCAATGATTCTATAATAGCCTGAGATGAAAATTTTGGGTTTCATGTATCCAATAAAGAAGATGCAGGGAAAGAAAGGTTTAATATAGGTAAGGTAATAAAGCTACGTAATTCCTCATTCATATAAATCGTGGTCAAGAGTGTTAATGAACAATATTTCAAATTTCATCAAGCCACCACTAGATGACAAGGACTTGTCAAATAAAATATAATATTATACTACTACTCGAGACATATACGTCTACTTAGTTTGCTAGCATTGTTAGAATATTTTTTATACCAATAGCTATGATCATATAAATGGCCTTCTCGTATACTATAACACTCCCTATTCACAAGGTAGAAATTTATGCAATTTATTTATTGTGATATTAATGAAAAAAAGGAAGGTTCATAATCTTTGTTTGACTCATAAAAAATATTATTTTATCACAATATAAATTTAGAAATTTGGCTTTTCTATCATAAAAAAATTTCTTCTTACAAATAGATGTAATTATCATTCATTTATAAAATATTTAAAATAAGAAAAAAAAACTTAAATCATAAATTAATGTGACCTAATAAATTAGAAAGTAATGTAATTAGATAAATATTTTACATTTTCTTACAATTTTTTTTTACTATTAGTACCATGTACATTAATAAAAGTAATTTAATACAGTAGTTTCAATTTTATTTAGCACTGAAAAGAAAAAATTCTCAAGAATTTATCTTATTTCTTTTATGATTAGTGAGACCTACTTTATACAAAATATGGTATAATCCCAAATCAATGAGTTTACTAATAATGTCTTAGATATTTCCTTCAACATATACTCTAGTAATAAAGTTATAGATAAATAAATATGTGTCAATAAATAAAATAAATCAATCAATTCTCAAATAGTATTAAGGTTAATAAGACAAGATTAGATTACTTCACTCAATTTCAAAATCAAATTAACTATAAATAGTGTTCAACACTTCAATTATAATAAATAGAATTAAACTTTCATTCCAACTAAATTTAGCTATCCACCCATAATGCCATACATTTTAATTTAAATACAACAATTCTAACTCAATAAATTCTATTTGACTCAAGATTTAATTTCAATAAAGTCTATTTGACTCTAAACATGATTTTCTTTGTGATTCCTAGGTCTTATAAAAATAATTCATTTTATATAGTTTGCAATAATTTCAATATTTGTACAAGTCATTATTTAGTATTAAAATTCATATTTAACTATTTATTTTTTAAATTTAAATCTAATATTATTAATTTTTTTTAAAACAATATGAACTCCTAAGCTTAAAGTTATGAAAATACACATTTTTAATTAGGTTTAGTAATAAAAACTACTTTTTCATTTCTAACTTTCTTCTCTCTAAATTATTCTAGTAGACATTGTTGAATGGGTCACTTTTTAATAGTTATTGAACCCTTGTTTAAAATATGAGTTTTATTACATTATTTTTTATACTAAGGTCATATAAAAAAATATCACTATAGATAATTTTTATTATTTATATGTTTACTTTATTGGTGTGGTGGGTAAAGGGAAATTAATTTCTTTATAAACATTACTCATAGCTCATTATAGTCACTTCAATAATTATAATCAAATATTTTATAGTGAGTTTCCACCCTTAGAAAAATAATGATTGATCACTAAAAATCAAATCTAGAATGGAAATCTAGGAAGGTGAATATTAGTAAGAGAAATTCTACAATCATCTAGGAGCTATTCAATTGGTTTAGATTGATGATTGATATTTCATTGAAGAATTTACCCATTTTTATGTCAACAATATGTAAGTTAACATTTTAAAATTTTAATTCTTTTAGGTGGAATTCATTCAAATATATCACTTGTGGGCCATACAAAATTCAATATATCCATTCTTCTATATAAGTGAAGTCCTACATTACTTTTTGTTGATATAAGCCTTGAATTTTGAAAAACAAGTCGTGATATTATTATCTCATAATCACTAATAGGCCTAAGAGCTTTGATATATCTTTTAGAATAAATTGTAAATTACTAATACTACTAATTATTGAAGTATTAATGTGTCACAGGTGATTGGAAGCATTTATTAGGGATTATGAGTACATGCTAGTGATTCTTCTAGTGAAATTGTTAATATTTAATTTATTAAATAATACCTCATTGTTAGTTGATTAATTTATCCATAACCAATGGTAGTTGCTTGGTTGTTTCTATTCAATACATTTCTCTTTGTATTTATTGATGTTGCTTATAATAGATATCAATTTGTTGCTTGTTTCTTAATAGATATCAATTTATACTTTTTGACATTATTCATTTACTTTCTCTAGCCATCCATGAGAAGAGTGCATGGTTGGGATCTATATATGTCTCTTGCTCTAGGAACATTCCTTGCATTTGTGTGGTGAGTACCAAATTTTCCATTTGCGAAGAGGCATATACATAACCTCCTGAATCTTACGCCACACCTTGACTGCTCTATTATGCCACTCTTTGTTGTAGATTGTCGCGTAGACAATTTCAGGACATATGTGCTTTATTGCATGGGAAACACCAAGGATTGATATCATCAGCAAGATTATTTTTCCCTGTTACCAGCTCTTTGTTCAAACTTGGGTGAACATTCCCCAGCGGAGTAGGCACCAACACTATTTGACTATTTGTTTGAGCATGAGGATTCGTACACACACCTCCTTGGAACTAATTTTGCTAGTAAGAAGATCTCTTGCCTTGATAGTTTTGGTAAGTTGGCTTTGGAGGAATGGACTGGTTCCGCTTGATGGTAGTTATTTTGTTTGAGATGCTCCATAACAACTCCTTGACATCACTCATCTCATCTTTTGAGGAGTTAGACATAGAAGTAGCATTTTTGGTGTGCTCGGATATGCATACATAGATTGGGGAGGAGCAGACACACTGGTAGATGTTATCTCCTAGGTTGGAGCTAATATCTCAACAGATATAGGCATAGCGGGTAGAGGTAGCAACTTTTTGTTGTTGATTAGATTGTTCTCTGCCTTGACGACAATATTATATGCATCCAGTAAGTGGTTCTACCATAGGAGTTGTTTAGGACATGTGTGGTGATAGGATGGGGCTTGTCTTCATTCTTCCCTTTCTTGCAATGAAATTTCTATGGAGACACATGGAAGTCTTCATCTCAAGCGTTGATTGGGGTCCACCAAATGGTTCCCATAGAATGATGCTACATGGCACATGGGAGGTTTGATAGAGAAGCAAAGGGGACCGGGCTCTCAAAGGTTCACACTATTGACACATGGAGACATGGTGGGGCTCGATAAAGAAGCAAGGGAGGAAATTCTTCCAAGGAGTGTGTGGCAGACATGTGGAGCAAGTGGGTGAAACTCTTCAAAAAGAGCCCGAAGATATTCAAACACATGAGGCATGGGTTGGGGCCAACCAATATAATAACATCAACCCGAAGGCAGCTCTAGGGATTTTCAATCCACAGCTATCAAAACTAGTTTTGAGTTAGATGTAGATTTGTATAATGATCTTAATTGATAGTGTATAAATAAAAATGAGATATAAAAAATTAACCCAAAAATTAGGTGCATAAGACAACTAGTGAAAAAATAGAGGTATTTTAAGTATAAATTAGCAAATGTACAGTGGGTATCAAAAACATAAAATGGAGGGGTAGAAGTGAAATTATTGGTGTTTAATAGTACCCAAATAATACATACTACATGCCAGTTATTTATTAAAAAAATTCCTTGGGGCTTAAATAAAATAAAAAACCTTAATTTAAATGTTTTCATTAATTTTTCCTCTTAAACTTTTTTTTGTGATATGACCCATAAGTGGTACATGGTTTTATACATTATTTTATTGCATAGTCATAGTCTTTTAGATATCTATTTTTTCAATAATAGTAATAGTCCTATTTGCATACTTGATTGAAAATATAGCTATTATAATAAAGTTGTGATATGACCCATAAGTGGGACATGGTTTTATACATTGTTTTATTGCATAGTCATAGTCTATTAGATATCTATTTTTTCAATAATAGTAATAGTCCTATTTGCATACTTGATTGAAAATATAGCTATTATAATATAGTTGTGTGTGTTGGGTCATTATTATCAGAGTATTGCCATAATTAAACACATTGATTATTTTAAATACTAATAATATAAGGTTCATATAAGTTTGATATTTTATCTTAGAGTTTTGTGTAGTGTAATAATATACACAATGCATAGATAGTTGACTCAATCTCAACTAACCATTTTCCACTAAATTCAGTGTGAAATGTTAAAATTTGCATACTAATGTATTGTCTACAAACATAACCCCTAATCAATTTTAGAGAAAAAATCATTTGAGATTCAATAGAATTAATGAGATCAAAATTTGATACTTGAACATAGAACAAAACTTAAGTAAATATAATATTATTTCTTCAAGGTCCATTCTACATAGGATAGGTTGCCTGATGTGGATTAATTCTATACTAAATTGAATTGTATAATTTGGTTTGTTGTCTATTCGACCTCTTGCAATATGTATTCTTTGTCTTCCACACTTGTCACTAAGGAGTTGAGTTGAAAAGCACACTCAACATATTTTAAATGAAAACAAAAAATAATATTTGTTTTGGTAGTAATGAAGCATCTCAAGAGTTGTGTATATACCTAAAAAATAATCCAAGTAAAAATTTAATTATGAGACAATTAAGATTGATGTTATAAAAGCTATATGACTAAAATTTAGTTTTATGTATTTTTATAAGAAAAAAAAAATGATGATCCTAATGACCGAAAAGTTATTTTATTTTTACTTAAAACTCTTTACATATATTAACACATGAATTTTCATTTATATATAAGAAAATATTTTATAAAATTATATTATTTATTATATAATTTACTTAAACATTATTTCAAGTTAATTTATTTTATATTGTTAGAGCAAAGCACCCAAGAAAATCTGCAGAAATCCTTCACGAGATAGAGAGGAGCACTATGCTACTTCACCAAAGAAATGGAAAAAATATGAGATCTGATTAATTTACATAATGTTATAGCCTTTTAAAGGCATAAATTATATGTGATTAATAAAAACTGCGATATGGAAGAAACCACCGAGATTAATAAGTGTATGCCTAGGATTAGCTTAGGCCTAAGGTAAATATAATTTACTCTAACATCCCCCCTTAAGTGCAACTTAGGGAGAATTATTATGCAAAAATGAAGATGCAAGATGGATCCTAGCTACACAACCATGTTAGGTACCCATTTATAATGCAAAAGAAGAAATCTCTCACAACTAGAGAAAAAGAGAAAAACCCTATGGGAATAAACCCCTCCCAAAAGAGAAAAAAGAAAACAAAAAATGATGCATGGATGGAGGACTCAATCACACCCCCCAAGGACTACATACATCATGTATATGAAATCAACACTCCCACCATAAGAGGCAAAGAGAGAGACTATATAGCCTCCTCATAATGTGTAATCACCTGTAAAAATGGTAAGTGTCTAAAGACAAAACATGATTCAGTGTCAACAAAGAACTTGTCTCCCTTTCGGAAGAAATAAAACCAAATACAAATGTAGGTATGCTTCCCATTCCAGATAGGAATTGAAAGAAGGATGCATGATTATGTATGATGATGTCTCTATAATCTACTCATGTGTCCCCAAGACCTTGAAAAATGATGCCATGAACCAATCAGGAACATGCCCAATCACAAAAGAAGGTTACAAACAAGGTACCACTAGAAATTGATGTTGAACATTGTCCAGAGACTAAAATGGAGTGACAACAATTGTACCACAACTATCATCAAATAGGAGAGATATACCCTCAAGTGTGTCCTTCAAATCTAAAATATGAGATTCTATGAACAATGAACCAATGTCCATAAAATATGAATCCTAATCAGGAAGACAATGAGATATTGGTTGCAATGAATAACTAGATGTGCTCAATGAATCATCAACACAAAATGAATGATCCTAGTGAACAAGAATGTAACGAGTCTCAATCAATGACT
>VDFB02365593.1:0-48006 GCA_007258455.2 Sequoia sempervirens
TGTACGTCTGTGATTAGACACAGTTTAGGTGGAATATTAGCATAACTCAAAAACCACCAATAAAAAAAACCAAATGCTCAGAGTTCCGGCATTCCTTTCCATCACGTACCTTCAAAAGGCACTTGTGAATACAGCTAAGGTACGTAGATCACATAAAGTCCATGTCCGCAAAATTCGTCTGCAGGTGTCTGGGGATTATAAAGGCCGAACCTGCTTGCTGATTAATTTATAGGAATTTCACAATTTTTCTGGTTCTTGAAAAATGGTCTGGATTCGTACAGTTTCAGCTATTTCGTAGGCCGGTGCCTGGGAAAAAGCGAGCTTTTAGCTTAGGTCATAAAGGGAATTTTGCTATAAGGTCTTCTGAGTCTGCAGCAATGGAGGTCTAAAGGTAGGGTTGAAGGCATATTGATTGAGTGTTTGTTGTAACTTCTGTTGCTTTAAGGTTGAAGGCATCATGGGATTCTATGAGTCTGTGAAGGGCTATGTACAGAGGAGGAAATACCAGCGGCTCGATTCCTCCGCCCGCCGGCGGCGGCGGCTGAGAGTGGCCAAAATGGGCTCTCGGAGGCGGATGATGTGGAGGCTGAAGCGGCTGCCGAGGTTGAAGCTCAGGTGGTTTAATCCCAAGCGTTTGCTGGTCAAGTTGAGAGACGCTTATGTGCAAATGATGCTGAATGTCGCAAACACCAGTGTTTTCTCTTCGGACATGGCAGGGGTTTATGGTGATCCATTTGGACAGAGGTATGTTAAGGAGTATGACCCTAAAATGTTGGTAGAGATCTACAGGTCTCTCATGATGCAGAGCCAGGGCCAGGGCCAGGGCCAAATACAAGAGTTAAGGGCCTAAAATCTGAGAGCTTTGTCAAATCCAGGGGCTGGAGAAGTATTGCTGTTGCCAGCAAGCAACAGCATTATTATTGCCTTTGATGGATTGTTACTGATCAGATCTGCCTGTTTTCATCACAATATTAGGGATATATGGTGCAAATACCGTTGCATATGCAATCATGTCAGCCATTTTATTTGTCCTTTCTAGCTTTATGTCTTTTTAATGCTTGTTGTGAAAGGTGAAGGATTTTACCGTCTGTACAGCTCAATCACTTCAGGTCTACTCAACAGTAGTATACCTGGTATAAGGTGGTGATTCTAAATAATGCATGATAGAAATTGTTGGCTAATAATGGTGCTCTCTTCTCACCTGTACTGTTCTCTGCTATGTATACATGTTTGCTTTCAGTGTCTCTTCGTTGCCTTTGCTGTATTTTTTGTAAAATTTGTGTATACCTAGGAAAGGAACTACTACTGCTCTTAAAAATATTTTAATACATCATAGAAAAGTTTGTTTTGTTATTTGATACCGGCCTGAGCTTAAGATATATTTTCAGACTGAGGATATCTATTTTATCAGGTTGAGGGCATCCTTTTGGACATTTCTGATCTCATTCTTTATATCACATTTTTCAAAATTTGAATCCTTTTCAGTATTCATATCGATTTCTGTTCATTTTATCAGTTATTTTTTCATATGAATTCTGATCTCAATTTTTATTAATGATACAAAGTTTTCACAATTCATAATATTCAGAAGTAAGATTTCTGAATTTAATTGTGTGAGAATTTTCTGACAAAATCAAATCCAGAAATATTGCTTTTGCTCATTTCTTATATCAAGCTTTTCAATATTTGAGCAAGCAAAAAAAACTACAATTTTTATAAATTTCCTTTTAATGGCGGTTGCAGTTGCAGGCAAACATTTTGGGACTAATATGTAGAGGGCCTGGCTTGAATTATGATGTACGATTTATTTGGTAACTGGGGACTTAAGATGTGCATTGCGCTTTTGGAAGAACATTACGTTAGATTGGTCGTATACATTGTTTATTATTATTCCATTTCGGCTTACATTTGTTAAAACCATTTTCTGCAAAACTGCTGGCATAAAGTTGGTGCGGTTAATTGGGTAATAATAAAGAGGGAACGACAACTGTCAGTCTGATTGTGGATGCATCCAGAAATACATTTAATAAAAAAATTGTATTTTTGATATTACACACAACTAAGTAAAAAAATATTACACTACCCAAAGTGTGTTGTACCACTTCAAGGTGGACCACAACTTTATAAAATTTAATATTTATGCAAGGTGTGGGCACTTTTTCCAACATGAGAGATTGGATTTACAACTTTGAGAAAAAGGATCAAGGACAACAAACAATCATGTAGTAGGCCTAGGATGAAATGATTTTAATTATAAATGTAAATAAATTTATTTTATTTTCTAAGCAAAAATATTCACTAGTAAATTACCTAGGATGTCCTTGCATCATTTTTAAGTTTGTTCACAATGACCAATGAAGTGATTGTTAACAAATACTTTTAAATTTTGAGTTTTAGAAGTGGAGGGTTTAGATCAATGATTGTGGAAGTGAACTAGATCAATTTGCAACTATATATCTAATCTAGGGATCAATCATATAGACATTAATATATGTAATGTTATGAGCTAACTTCATGCATTTAATTCTTGTATTTATGACATTATAGTAGAAATTGGACCAAAAACATAAGGGAAAAGGGTATTGGTATGAAAATTTCACCATTACAAACATAAAGCTTTAAAAAGCACAAATATAAGGTTTATAATACAAAAACACATAGTTGCAAACATGACTCAATATTAAATGAGCTCAAAGTATAGATATAACTATTAAAACATAATGAGCACATGTAGTACCCCCAAAAGTGAAAAGTAGAGGATCATTGTGTTGTACAACCACCCACAAGGAATGCTCATCAGATATATCAAGTGTCTCTCTACCATCCTTTTGATCATGCATGACCAAGGGGACAAGGATGCTCCAACCTGGTAGTAGAGTTACAACTATGGTCTTTGTGCAACTTTGTCTTAATCCATAAATTTTCTTACATGAAGCCACATATCATTTCTTTGTGCAAGAGATAGAGAAAAATGACCTCAACCAAAATAACTTTTCTTACAAAGTAAGAGTGTTAGTGTAGGTTTTTTATTTTCCTTACATTAGGGGATGTTTATTTTTTCCTACTCATTATTAAGCTTGCTTAGGTTGTGTAGAATTGGTTAATAAGAGACCACATGGCATATTCCATCAACGACATGTGTAGTTCTCACCCACCCTTGGGTAGTTGAGCCTCACACCCTCTTTTGGATTTACATGCCACCTCTCAACCATTTAATTGCCTTTATCTGAGTAGGTGTTGCAACATGTTTTGGAATTTACTAAGTAGGTAAAACCTTCCACCTATTATGGGTAGTTGGAATTACTCCATTTCTTGGATGTATTTTCCCATGTTTTGCTATATATACTATGGTAAATTAGAAAAAGGGATCTAGGGCCTAAATCACACTAACGTAAAAGCGAAAGGGCATAAAAAGTTATCTCAACACCCACTTGGCTACAAATGTCAATGGACGAGCCAAAATGGTGGATCAAGGTTTTAATCCTTTGTTGGCTTGATGATGTAATGATGTTCCTAGGTTAATTATGAAAATACAACGAACTATTGAGATTTCTAGAAAACACATAAGTGAAACAAAAAAAGTTCAAAAATGTAGAGGGTATGCACAAAAGACCCTAACATATAAATTTTGGCTTGAAACAATTAGATAGGGGTGTTGGGTTCCCTAGATTGGGTAATTGCAACTCAAGATTTGATTTTAGTCTCCTGTTGCTCTTGGTCCATGTGCTCTTCTCTCTTGGACTCATTTTTAGAACTTCGTCTATTGTTGATAAAATCTACTTTCCCTAATTTGATGACTTGTAGGACTTAAAAGCATGAGTGAAAAATTAGGTCTTTAATTTTCTTCCAATTCACTTCAAATCTACAACCTACACACATGAAAGAGGGAGAAGGGTTGTGTCATATAGGGGCCTAAGTCAAACCTTGTTTTGGTATTTCTACCTCCACACCGACTATGATGATGTAAAAAGAGAGCTTACCCTCCGTGAGGTAGATGCTAAATGATAAATAAGTGATAAACTAATAATTGATGCAACTCACCACTTAGATATGTATTTATTGATGGAATGAAGTTATGTACTCATCACCTCAAAGGAGAAATTGATGCTTGATTTGAATTCCTACAAGTATTAGTACTCACAAAACAAATAAACATGAAATATGAACACACTCACATGAAAATATGATACATGGCTAGTGCATGATGCTTGCTTGAAATAAATGTTGTAATTTAATTCTTCTAATTCTACTTTTGACTACTCTTAGGATGCTCTTACTTCACATTCCAAAATTGCTAGCTTGTTAGGATTAAAATGGTGAAAATGATTTTTATTTATATGTAATTATTCTAATTTCTTGAAAATAAAATACTGATAGCCAACAAATGATTTTGGACTTTCAAATATTAAAATTTCCATACTGACATATTTAAAATTTAACCAAAATAGGTTGGACAAGGGCATTGGGTGCCCTAGTCCAAACCTATCCTTTTCAGGGCCTTAAACATTAGTATTAAATATTAATTATTTATTTTCAATCCCATCTTTTAATTTTTTGAAGATATTTATAAAATAGGAAAATTAAATGCATAATTAGGTCCAAGCATGTAGGGGGGAGCTAAACCTAGTGTTAAATTGCCAAAGGTTACAATTTTTGACACTACATTTAGCCCCGACTTTAGTGAGATTATAAAATTATGCTCAGACTCACACTAAAATATGGAAAATCCAAGAAGGATTTAATTATCCAAGCATTGAAGAGATAGAGCAACATTGAATGTAGGGGATGCACTAGCCCCTAAATTCAAGATCTTATGGCAAGACAATGTAAGGAAAAAGGAATGCACACATGAGGTGCAACACATCATGAAAAAAATAAAGCATAAATGATGAAGACACAAAACATAACATAATATGATCATAAACATGAAATGAAAACACTACATGATGCAAACACAATGCAAAAATGTAAATGAGGTATGACAATCATGGACTAGCAAGCTCCACATAAATCTTACTAGGATCCATATCCAAGGCGTTCATGAATCATAGGCTAACAAAGTTTGATATTTTCTAGGTGACCCATGAAACAAAGCACCACATGCTAATCAAGTCCAATATTCACTAGGTGAGCTTTGACAAGAAAAAACACATGCTAGTGAAGTCCAATATTCACTAGGTGACTTTTTGCAACAATAGAAAATGAGAAACACACAAGGGCTAGTGAAGTTTGATATTCACTAGGTGTGTTCTCATGTCAATCATACCAAGAATTATAGTCTCAATAATTTTGATAAGGCACTACAAAATGGATCAATATGCCAAAAAAATACCAAGTTCAATGCGCATGAACAAAGTGAAGCAAATAATGAAATGCATGCCCCCACCTTGAAATAATTGCTAACACCAATTGTGAGAAATTTCCTTTAAGCTAGAGTAAAATAATAAATGCAACATGACAAGACCATGAGAGCTTATTGTAAAACCTTAAATTCCAATGATATGTTCCCAACAAAGAAAACTCACGACAAGGGGTTTCCCCTAAAACAAAGTCACATAACAAGACAAAAGATAGCACATAAGGGATCCATAGATCCAGGGTCAATATAGACCATAGATAATATATAATATGATTAAGCTTAAAATCGACATCATTCCCTAGATAGTTCTGGAACTGCAAACACAATGGAGGAATGACACATGAATACAACATACATGATTTTGAGTCAACGTGGAAGAGTCCTAAATGTCTCAATGCCTTGCATTGTTACCATAAGGAATCACAAAACAAAAATTTTCACAACATAAAGACAAATGGAGATACAAATAGATGAATGTCGTGCAACATATTCATTTTCTTTGTATCCTTTTGCTGATGAGAACAAGAATCATCCAAAGAAAACTAACAAACACAAAAACACACCAAGCAGTACATTACGAGAGATCACATCACTTGCAATAAAACACATAATAATACACACAAAGGTACTGCACATGCAAGACAATCTAAATCAAATTGTTCACACGTCCCAATCTTGCTCATCATAAATGGAAGGTAGACAATACGATAAGGGGACTACAACAAGTGTTGTACAAGGAGTAGCACCAAGTTCAACAAATGTTAAATCACTCTCATCAAGAGGATCATCATGGATATCCCCATTTAAATTCATCAATTTAGAAAATATAAGAGCTAATTCATTATGATCTTCTTTTCATTTTTCTAGTTTATCTTCTTCACTATCTAAATTTATCACAATAGGCTGCATATTAGTGCTAACAACATGTTTGCAAGCACCGTAATTCATATGAGCCTATTTCATTCTTTGCTTAGGTTGGGATAGGTAAGGTTAAAATTCATTGTTTGTTGAGGATGGTGGAGTGGAATTAGGAATGACGAGGATGGATGAATGGGAAGTAATTCATTAGAGTTGGATTGGATGGATGGATGATCATTAGCTAAGGTTTCACATTTTTATGCAAGTTGATGAGCCATAACACAACACCTCCATTTACACTCTTTTTCTCTTCTATTTCTTCTTGCATTAGTTTTGTCTTGCAAAGGGGTAATGGAGGTGTTCCCCAACATTTGTCTCTTTTCTTCCTTTGGAGGAGGAACTGAAGGGACCACCATAGATTGGGAGACCATTGAATTCTTAGTTTTCAGTCTAAAGACTTGCTTTTATTTTGTAGGCACCAAGTTAATCACACAGTTATCTCTTGGTCTTTTATAGGATGACGAAGGTGGAACTATAACATATATGTGAGGTGGTCGAGGGAGGATACCTGGTTCGGACTTAGATTCATTCACTACCTATGGGATAGGGGAAACATCCATCAAAGTCACTATAGACTGAGGAACCTTAGGTGGGATATTACTAAGGGATAACTTAGCTATACATTTATCTTTAAACTTTTGATATATCATGAATAAAAATTCCTCATGAGGCTTAACAATTTCAATTGATTGTGGCCAAAAATAATGTAGTGAAAAATTTCCACAAGAGGCCAAAGGCTTACACCCACTATGATAAATAGTATGAAATTTCTTTTTCAAATGAAAATTTTATACATTTATGAATAACCAATGGGATGACATTCATAGAGTGTAGCCATGGATATCCTAACTTCACACGAAAATGGTCCAACATCAAAACTATGGTAAATGAAACATCCAATTGTTTAGGTCTAACTTTTATTGGGAGAGTTATTGAACCTATAATTGTAGGGAAAACATAACCATCATGAGATTTTAACAATGCTTTCATTTATTCATAATTATTTTGTAAATTTCATGGAAAAATAAAAATTCTTCAGTGATCACATTCTCTACACACATGGGATCAATGAGTATCCCCCTTGTGGGTTTATCATTGATTCAATTGGTGATATAAAGAGGACCATCCAGTGTGTTTATGGATGCATCAATATGTGTAAAAGTAGTGTTAGGTAACAAAGTGGTTCAACCCATATGAGGTTGAATATCAATTGTGTTTATAATGTTGGATAGATCATTATCATCTTCTTCATTATCACTATATTGAACAATTTTTGAGTGACTTGGCAATGGGTTTGTAAATATTTGCAAGTTTTGATTAGGTGGTGAAACTAATTTATTTTCCTTGTCATTAATTTTGGACAATTGGATTTTATTAGATTCAATGAGGTTTTGCGCTTGGTACTTAAGACATGCATCTTTTTGTATCATTTCTAGGTGTATGATATTGAAAAAATGCTTTCACATTAAAGTTCAGCCACAAAGGTTTAGTTGTGTCAACAAGCCTAATCAAAGGGAGTTGAATCATGTTCTTATTTAATAATTGTAACATTATCTCATGGAAAGAATCAAGATATTGTGAAAATTGCCTATCTCTTGGCCTAAATTGATGTGCAATTGTATTTATGATAGTGACTTGTGTTCCAATGTTATTAGAAGTTTGAGGAGTGTTTAGCTTAATTAAGTTTTTGTTTTTCTTTCTAAATGATTGATAATTATTTTGAGGCGTGACTTCATATTGACTAGTAGGAGTCAATGAAGGTGTATCTTCATACTGATTAATGATGTCTAATAACCAGGAAGGGTTATAGCCAAGTGTGTAAAAGATGAAAATTTCATCAATAATATCTTATCTTGAATACTAGGTTGTAAGTTTCCTATAAACACCCTTTGAATGCTAGCATTTGGAAGACTATAGGAGATTTGCGAGTGAATTGATTGGTATCATCCTATAAAGTTTGTTATCTTTTCTATAGGTCCTTGTTTACAATGAAATAAATTTGTTAACATCACTTGAGGACCAATGTTCGCTTAAAAATATTGGAGGAATGTCAATTTGCGTGAATGAGTTAATAGAGTTGTTTGGAAACAAACAAAACCAATATAAAGCCATGTATTTCAGTGATCTTGAAAATAGTTTTGCTAAGAGTGCATCTTCAAAAATGAAGTTGATGCACAATGCAGTAAAATACGACATATGGTTATTAAGAGCCCCTTTACTATTGTGTTTTTCAAAATGAGGCATTTTAATGTTTTGCAATATAGGTGTTCTTAGAACAACGAATGAAAATGGGCTACATGTGAGATATGTTGGAGGTTTACCATTGGTTTGATTTTGATTTAAGTTTAAAATTTATTTCCATAATGATGTCATACTTTACAAAAGATTTATCATTGGATCGTTGGGTGACATGCTTTGAGAGTTTGTCGAGTATGGTGAACTATTATGAATGACTAGTGGGTTATTGTGTTGCATGTTTATTTGAGGTGATGAACATGGTGGTTTTAGGGTTGAAGTGACAAAGCTATAAGGATTCCCACTAGAAATCCCTACACTTGAGTTTAGACTATATTGCTATATTGTATTGTTGATGTTATGGCTAGAGGTGTAAATGTGGGGATAGAAGACATTGTTGTGGGAGAGGAAACTTGTATTCCTATTTGGATTTGAGTATTGGTAAATTCTTGGGTACAACTAACTGCCATTGGAATAGTAGCATCTACTATACATGAGCTAGAGTACACAACACTTCTATTCCTAGGGAATCATTTATTATCTTCCTAAGGATGTCCACAATAGGCACTATCTCTCTTAGAGAAAAAAGCTAAGTACTTAGGTAGTCTTGAAGACCTTCTAAATCCTTATCCAATTATTTTAGTTTATCTTCAGGAACATGGGAAATAGTATCCTCCAAGTTCATATGAATGTTAGGTTCAATGAAATCATAATAATGTCATATTAGAGAGGGAATCCAAAATGGATTGGGTTGATGCAATAACTTGTGTAAAATTTTTATAAGACTTAGACTCAACATTGGTTGTGATTGTAGCGCAAGAAGCCATAAGTCTGAAACTACATCTTATAGGGGTATTAGCAATAGGACACCAGGTCGTGAAGCTCATATGAGATTCAAAAAAAATATTGTTCTTACAATATATGTAAAACACAATACAGTCACTAAAACTAAAATAATTTGCAAAAGCAAAAGTCAAAACAACAAAGGAAACACAAAGACAAAACTATGATCCAATTTTTAGCCAAAAATAACTGGAAAAGGGTGCTAGGCACCCTAGACCAGTAAATTAATTTTATCAATTTTGAAATATGGATGCGTTCTAGAGTGTCTAATGTTCCTAAATTATAACTGTGTCGCCAAAAAATGTATAGTTGGACATTTTTATGCTCACTTAAGTCTCTCTCATGGACTTTGGCTTGATTTTTCCTAGATTTAATGTTGTAATGTGGTCAACATATTCACATTAGGTCTTGGACCCTTGTGAATCATTAAGAATTCTAGGATGTCTTGTAAAAGTATTGTAACCCACTTTCACACTTTTCTAGACTTGTCATCACTAATTAAACTCTTTCCTATGTTTAAATGTCCCCTTAATGCACTTTCCAACCATACTTAAGTGTATTTTTGAGAATATTCCTGTTAAACCTTATTAAATGCACTTTAATTTTTGACACCCAATAAAATTTCCCTGGTGGGACCAAGTTGCCCCCTGGGGCAACTTAGTCCCACTAGGCACAAAAATCAAAATAATTTCAATTTTCTAGTAGGATTTTATTCTCTTATCCTTAAGGTCAACCTATGATGTGTTATTTTTGGGAAATATTGTAAAATCAAGTATAAATAAAGGGTTTTCCCTTCATCTCCTAATATCTCCTATAATCTTCTAATTTCCATTTCATCATTCAAGCAATTTTCAAGCATCCAAGCATTTCTAAGCAAAATCAAGCATCCATTGGAGCACTTCATTGCATACCTTCAAATTTCTACATCAAGGGTTTGGTGAGTTTGTGACATTGCATGTTGTTTATTCATCATTCTCTTCTTATTTCATTTCATTTCATAGGGTTTGATTACCAAATTAGGGTTTGACCAAGGAAAACCCCTATACTCTAACCCTTAACCTTTTTTCCCCCCTCTTTGCATGTGTGTTTGCAGGTCTTGTATGTAGATTTGTTAAAGAGCAAGGTGTTAAAAGGAGTTTTCAATCCATCAAAGTCATCAAAGTCAATAAAGCCCTAATTAAAGCTCAGAGACCTCTTTCAGCCTGTTTTCTACAAAATCTGAACCAGACACTTGTTAGGAAAGGGAGTGCATGCCGAGAGCTATAAAATCCTATCCTGAATTTCTTGAGATTGCTAGGTGGACTAAATCACCATCTGTGTTGAATTAGTCCCACTGCCAGGCCTGAAAAGTGGTTTCTGTATTTTTGGATACCCATTGGCAAAAACCTGTTTTGGCAGAATCTCCTTGAAACTGGACTAAGTCACCTAGCTTGGAACAAGTGTCCCAGTCATCTTTTCTAGTCAAATATGTAAGATTCCAGAGCCTCTTTGCATCAGATTTCAGATTCCAGAGCCTCTTTGCATCAGATTTCACATTCTAGGTGCACCTCTCCAATCTTATCTAATTCTATTATTGTTTACTTGCATTCTTAGGTGTTTTTGCATACATCACTATGTTTTCAAACAACATGCATTTCTTAGTTATTGCATTAATAATCATCTTTCTTTTTTAGTTTATTGCATTTATGCATTGTATCTAGGCATATTCCATCCATCCTTGCATTGATCTTGAGAGTAGAAATTACGCATTTTAGGTCCATTTCTCTCCTTTTAGGTGAAAAACCTAGAAGAGTTAGAGAACCCTTAGACACCAAAATCTATGTCCACATTTTGGTGAACCCGACTTTAGAACATTTTCCTTCTAATTTCAAGTGCATTCATCATCCTATAATTAGCTTACATTAACATTGCATTGCATTTTGCATTAGTTAGTTTGCATTCTAGGGTTTTAAAATTTTGCATTCATGAAAGTGCATATAGTTTGCATTTTTGCATTTTAAATCATTGAAAAATATTTGAAAACTGCATTTTCATTTAGTATTCACGTCATACAAACTACAAAGCATCAAATTCAATTGAAATTTTTTGAAAACGTTGACAAAACCCTGAGTGGGACTAATTTTCCATTATGGGGGACTTAGTCAGTCTAGATTTTTCACTATCTATTACAACATCTAAAACCTCATTTATGTGCTTCCTAAGCCTCCTAGTATCATATACTATAAGTTTGGAAATTTTTGGAAACATTTGTTTTATGCATCTAGCTCAAAAACATCAATTTAGGGTAGTAATTTTTCAAATCATTTCATTCTAGAGCATCATTAGATTTGAAAATGCTCACATTTCTAAAATTTTGCATCACACAGACAAAAGTATTTTCACTTTTGCATATACAATGTTTCTATTCATAAAATTTTGCATAAGTTTGATAAAAGTTCTTTTCATTCTTGCATATACCTTGTTTGCATTCTTAAAACTTTTCATATATTGGATAAAAATGTTTTGCATCTTTGGATATACATTGTTTACATTGTTGAAATATTGCATGAAATGGTTACAAGTGCTTTTCATTTTTGTTCAAACAATGTTAGTGTCTTACATATTTAGACATCTTAAGAAATATTTCCTATCCCCTCCCTATGAGATTGTTTTAGTGAAAGAGAATACAACCTTGGACATTCCTAATGATCATATTTGTTCCTCTCCTAATATCTCTCCTATTGGTGATGAAGATACTTTGGTAGAAGAACCAATCAATGAGAGTTTTGATAATCCCAGTTGTTTCTCTCCTCTTACCTCTCATAGTGGACAAGACATTGATGAACACAACAACACAACCATAGGTAATCATAAAAATAACATTTGTTCTTCTCCTAGTACCTCTCCTAGTTGTGCATAAAATACTTTGATGTTAGAAAACACAATCGATGAAGATAATGAGTATCTTAGTTGTCCCCTTTCTCCTAGGGAAACCCTTATTGAGCAAGATAATTCAACCATTGATCATTCCCCTACTTACGATAAAGTCCTTTTAGAAGAACCAACCTTTGAATGTCAAGAACATTTGGCTTGTTGTTCTCCTAAACACTCTCCTCCTAGAGAGAATTTCATGGTGCACAAAATTGTGAACATTGACACATATCCTTCAAACACTAAACCTTCCCTAGGTGAAGTGAACAAAGTGACAATAGAATTCCCTTCACTAAAAAGTCATGCACATAAAGACAAGATTCTTGAGGTTATGACGACACAAGTGGGATCTCCTTTAATTAGTGAGATTCCTAAGTCACCTCCCATTAGTGAATCACACAAAAAACTAAGATATGTCTTGAAATCCATGATGCAATCTAGTCATAACAATGTTTTGTAGCTGCTAAGTTGTATCTTAGTGACTCAAACATCTAGGGGACCACACAACACTCCTACTCCATTACCTTTTCTTACACATAGTGTGCCTAGTGTTGAAGACCTTAAAAAGACTCATGTTAATATATCTGTATGACAACTTATTCAACTATCACCTATAGTCAAATTTCTATTTCACAAAATGTTGCAAATACAGGAGGAGATCCAATATTACATAAAATAAAATAATGTAACATCCTCCTCTTGTCCCATGACATTCACCCAATCAGAAATCACATTATCTAAGCATGAATTACCCTCAATCTAGATTCAAAACAAGAATGATCCCTTGATGATAAAGGTGATTATTAACAAAATTTTAATCAAAAACACCCTCATAGATAATCTATCATAAATTAATATTTGTAGCCTGAACCTCCTAAACAAACTTGGCCTGGACAAAAAGCTCATCCAACTTAATGATGTTCATATTTGTGGCTTTGACAATGTTAATAGACAACCATTAGGTTTGATCACATTACCTATTGAGGTCGGACCTATAGTGTTGCCTACCTCTATCCATATCATGTAAGGACCCATTCCATACACTCTTCTCCTAGGGAGACCATGGATTCATGCTATGAAGGGAGTCCCATCTACTCTTCACTGTACAATGAAATTTGAGTACAATAATAGGATATACACTGTTGACACAAATGAGTGAAGCTATGAGTCAACTAATCACAACATTTCCCATTCCCCTAATTCTTTTATTCATGAATAAAAATTTGAACCTATACAAGTTGATCCTAACTCTTCACCTACAACAAAACTCTTTTGTGATAATTGGGGGTCGTTTAATTCTACACCTCCTTTCAATAAAGTTTCCAACATCTCACCCTCATGGTCCAAAGATTCATATACAAACAATTCATTTTCAGACACAAGTTCTAGTAGCAATTGGGGTTTCACACCTTCCTTTAGGGGAGAGTGCAAAATATCACAATCTAAACCAAAACAAACTTGTGTTTTATATACTTAACTTGGTTCTACATCAACAACATTAAACTATGATAGTGATGGGGGCTATCTAACTCTCATCCATCATGGGGAGAAGACACATAACATTAAAAAGGATTTGTGTTCTTGTAAAGAAACCAATCCTTCTTAGAAACACAAACCCTCTTCGTCTGACTTGGAAGATTCTTATGGTATCAAATACAATCTACCTCCTTCATATAGATACAATAAGCACACTGACATATCATACTCTTCAAGAATGATCTAGGGTTACCTCCCTTATCTCCATTTTCATCTAAGACTTTACACAACACAATTCAACATATCAAGGAGTGTGGTGCTCTTCCTTGTGTTGGAGCACCTAATTCCTCTAACTAATACTTATCTTCATCCTATTAGACTCACCTTTTTCATACACTAAGTAGGGGAAAGGGGTTAAGTAGCCTTGTCCTGATATGTCACTTGTTGTTGTCTCTTTTGGCTAGTCATTAACCTTTCATGAACATATAAGAGCAAGCTTGGGATGTGGACGATGTGCCTTAAGTTGGCTCACATGTGACATACTTATTCATGATGTAGCTCAATTTAGAAATGTATGACTTGGCATAGGGGCTTTCCAAGTTGGCTCTCATGTCTTCTATCTTGTCTTCATTTTTCATTTGCTACTTTAAAATAATTTCTCACAGTACGGTGTGTAGAAATTTCTTTAAAGTGGGGGCATACATTGGCATTATTCTTTTGCATTTCTCTTTTTCTTGGCTCTTAGTGTAGCCTTGTTACTTCATATGATGTGTTGGGTGTGGTTTTCTTCATGAGTGTGATCTATCTTAGCATATTACATTCCTCTTAATGGCCTAATGTGATGCACTGTATCCCCTAAGTTGTGAATATTTTATTCTTTCATTGGTCCTCACTTGGAGACATTAGACACAATGTTCCCTAAGTTATAGACCTCACATGAATTGAGCAATATTCCTTTGAACATATTTTGCATGTTGCATTTTACATTTGTTATATGGCCACCTTGCATAACACAACTTGCATGTTTGTGGTGCCATCGTGTTTGTTCATGAACTCCAAGAATATAAAGTTTTGCTCATCTCGTGAAGCACGAAATGACATTTTCCTTTATGACACCTTATTAAAGTTATCAGGAGGTATAACTTTGATATGGTTGAGTGGGAAGCCCATTCTGAGGCATGAATTTTCCCCATAGCCACCTGCCTGTGTGTGAGTGCATACCAGCCATGAGTGTATGTTTCTCACCTTTTAGGACTTTTCACCTGGCTGACAACCATGAGTTATTTCACCCCAGAGTGAGTATGCATTCCTTTTCTAGAAAAATAGCCTAGATCTGATCCACAACGGGATGGAAAATGATTGAAGCTTGATTCAACTTTCCTTTCTTTCAATTTCTCTCTTTCATTCTTTTCATCATTTTTATGTGTGTTCTTGTTTGTTTGGTTTTCCATGGGATCTTGATCCGGGGGTTTGATCACCCCTCTTGATTATTGTTGTCTCATCTCACCAAGCATGAGTGCATTTGGATCCCTCTCGATGTGCATGCTAGGCTACTTTAGTGTGAGTTTGAAGCAAGTTCATCCTCTTACTAAAGTGGGGGCTTAATGTGTCACCAAACAATGTATAGTTGGACATTGTTTACACTCACTAAGTCTCTCTCATGGACTTTGGCTTGATTTTTCCTAGATTTAATGTTGTAATGTGGTCAACACATTCACATTAGGTCTTGGACCCTTGTGAATCATTAAGAATTCTAGGATGTCTTGTAAAAGTGTTGTGAAATGTTGTAACCCACTTTCACACTTTTCTAGGACCCTTTCATTATAATTCACCTAAAATAACCCTTTTTATCACTTACCAAGTCTTATTTCAAAGTGTTGTAAAGAGTTATAACAAACTCTCAGCTTTTCTAGACTTGTCATCACTAATTCAACCCTTTCTTATGTTTAAATGACCCCTTAATGCACTTTCGACCATACTTAAGTGTATTTTTGAGAATATTCTTGCTAAACCTTATTAAATGCACTTTAATTTTTGACACCCAGTAAAATTTCCCTGGTGGGACCAAGTCGCCACTTGGGGTGACTTAGTCCCATTGGGCACAAAAATCAAAATAATTTCAATTTTTGGCATGGTTTTATTCTTTATCCTTGAGGTCGGCCTGTGATGTGTTATTTTTGGGAAATATTGTAAAATCAAGTATAAATAAAGGGTTTTCCCCTCATTTTTCATCTCCTAATATCTCCTATAATCTTCTAATTTCCATTTCATCATTCAAGCAATTTTCAAGCATCCAAGCATTTCTAAGCATAATCAAGCATCCATTGGAGCACTTCATTGCATACCTTCAGATTTCTACATCAAGGGGTGAGTTTGTGACATTGCATGTTGTTTATTCATCTTCTCTTCTTATTTCATTTCATTTCATAGGGTTTGATTACCAAATTGGGGTTTGACCAAGGCAACTCTGCTCTTATACCTTTCCCTCTTTGCAAGTGTGTTTGTAGGTCTTGTATGTAGATTTGTCAAAGAGGAAAGTGTCAAAAATGTGTTTTCCATCCATCAAAGTCATCAAAGTCAACAAATCCCTAATTGAAGCTTGTAGACCTCTTTCAGCCCATTTTTGATAGAATTTGAACCAGACACATGTAAGGAAAGGAAGTGCAGATCGAGAGCTACATAATACTATTCTAAATTTCTTGAGATTCCTAGGTGGACTAAGTCACCATCTATGGAGAATTATTCCCATTGCCAGTTCTGAAAAGTGGTTTTCATTTACGGACACCCATTTGGCAAAACCTATTGCAGAATCTCCCCAAAATTGAATTTACTTGGAACAAGTGTCCTAGTCGACTTTTCGATCAAATCTTCTAGAGTCTCTCTACATCAGACTTGATTCGAGTTCACCTCTCAAGTATTATCTAATTATGTTATTGTTTACTTGCATTCTTAGGTGTTTTGCATACATCATTGTGTTTTCAAACACTTGCATTTCTTAGGTTTGCATTAATAATCATCTTTCTTTTTTAGTTTATTGCATTGAGGCATTGTATCTAGGCATATTCCATCCATCCTTACATTGATCTTGAGTATAAAAATTACATTTTGGGTCCATTTCTCTCCTTTTAGGTGAAAAACCCTAAAAGAGTTAGAGAACCCTTGGATACCAAAAATCGGTGTCTAATAACTATTCTAAAATTTCAATTTTTGCAATATGGAAAACATAATTCTGTATGCAATTTTCAGATGTTTCAAATAATAATGTAGTCCAAATGTAATTTTTAGATTGTAAAATGTAGTAATTAACTAACATATATATGCTTAAATGACAAATTTAAACCCTTTTAGATTTATTTTTAGACCTTATTATGACTTAGTGTATATTTTTCAATTCCATTATGAGCAACTAAAATTAACTCTAGATTTGTATTTTGTTCATGAAAGATGTGCAAATTTTGAAATTTTCAATTCTTTTTTTATGAAAACTATGTATGCATAAATGATGAATTCACACAAGCTAAGATTGCACTCATTTTTTAAATTGATATGATTCAAATTTCAAAATATTTTAAAGTGCATAGATAGTTAGATTCAACAAAATGTGGTATTGGAAAAAGGGATCTAGAGCCTAAATCACATTAGTTCCAATATCATAAAAGTGAAAAGGGATTAAAAGTGATCTCAAAACCCATTTGGTTACAAACCTCAATGAAAGAGCCAGGATGGTGGATTAGGGTTTTGATCCTTTGTTGGGTTGATGATGTGTTGATATGATTGATTGATTACTAATTGATTGAATTTGATGATGTAATGATGCTCCTAGGTTAACTATGAAAATACAACAAACTATTGAAATTTCTAGACAAAAGTGATAAACATAAAAAAAGTTAAGAAAAGAAGAGGGCAACACAAAAGAAAATGGCATATAAATTTGGTCTTGAAATAGATAGACAGGGGTGTTGGGAACCCTAGACTAGGTAACAAATACTTAAGATTTGATTTCACTCTCCTATTTCTCCTGGTCTATGTGCTCTTTTATCCTAGACTCACTGTCAAAACTTCATCTGTCACTAATAAAATCCACTTTCCTTGATTTGATGACTTGTAAGACTTGAATGCATGAATGAGAAATTAGGTCTTTAATCTTCCTCCAATTCACTTTAGATCTACAACCAGCATACATGAAAGAGGGTGAAAGGTTGTTCTGTTTAGAGGCTTTCCTAAGTCAAACCCCATTTTGGTATTTCTACCTCCACAACAACTATGATGATGTAAAAAAGAGAGCTTAGCCTCAATCGAGCAGAGGCTAAATGATAAACAAGTTTGAAAATTGTTGCGACTTACCACTTAGATATGCATTCCTTGATGGACTAAATTCATGTACTCATCACCTTTAAGGAGAAATTGATGCTTGTTTTGAAGTCCTACAAGTGTTAGTACTCACAAAAAAATGAAACGTGAACAAACTCACATGAAAACATGATGCTTGAATGAAATAAATGTTGCAATAATTATGCTAATTTTGCTCTTGACTACTCTTAGGATGCTGAATTATGCTCTTGCCTCACTTTCCAAAATTGCTAGCTTGTTAGGATTAAAATGGTGAAAATTATTTGTATTTATATGCAATTCTTCTAATTTATTGAAAATCAAATACTTATAGCTAACAAATGATTTTGGATTTTAAAATTTTAAAATGTTGGCACCAACATATTTAAAATTTAGCCAAAATCAATTGGACAAGGGTGTTGGGTGTCCTAGTTTAAATGTATCCTTTTCAGGATCTTAAACATCATTATTAAACATTAAATGTTTATTTTTAATCCCATCTTTTAATTTTCTAAAGATATTTATAAAATGAGCAAATTAAATTCTTAATTAGGTCCAAGCACATAGGGGTGAGCTAAACCTAGTGTTGACAATTTTTGATGCTACATATACAACACTCTACACTCACCTCAGCTAGTTTGATGAGAGTAATGTGAGTATTCTCAAAATTTTCTTGCAATTGTCTCTATTTTCTCTCTTTTAAGATAATCTATCCTTTTTGCTATTTTGATATTTGATCATCTATCAATTACAGTTGCATTGATCTACGACCCACAATAGATCTTGGCTTGAATCTTGCTTCTCACATAATCTAACAAGGAGTGGTTTGAGTGATGCCATTGGGAGGAACCCTACTAATAGTATAAAGAATAATACTCCAATGATTTAGACAATCTTGTAAATACTAAAATTCCAAAACAATCTTTTCAAATTGAGCCTACTTTTGTAAGTTTAGAGGGAACCTCAATGAAAAATTATAATCAATCTTATCATTTGAGAAATAGCTCAGTTTCTAGACTTCCAAAGTTGAAGAAGAATTAAAGATCTCTTTTTGGATCTTCAAGTTACTTTATCTTATAGGAAAATTCTAGATTTTTACTAAAGCCCTTGCACCCACACATGTCTATTATTCTTCTTGACAAGCTCCTAATATTGCTTGTGATAGAATAAAATAAATAAATTATAGAATAAAATATAATTTAAATATTTAGCCAAAATAAACATTTAACACAATAATTAACTTGGAAACTCTCTTGGAAAAAAGGCCAAGCAAAATGTAACACCACTCTTTATGTATTCACAACAAGAAGATTGGAATGCACGATGGGAGAAATCACAATGTTAAATAAAAAAAATCAACTCATACTTGAAACTATTTCAATAGCATGTATATATTTACTAATAACCATTTACATTCCATCCCAAACACTTTACATATGGACAAGTGAGCTTGACATCAAAATTTATTATTGAAAAGCTTACAAAGTTTTCTAATAAGTGCACCCAAGCGATATTTCTCAAGGTAGGTGCCTAAGTTTGACTTTTCATGAAAGAGCCATTACAACCTTTTAAATGAAAATCCAAATGCTCTCCCCAATCGAGTGTCCAAAATGAATTATCTTTTAGACATCACATTAAATACATTTTATAAAAAATATATATATTTTTGATATTACACACAACTACGTAAAAAAATATTACAGTACCCAAAGTGTGTTGTACCACTTCAAGGTGGACCACAACTTTATAAAATTTAATATTTTATGCAAGGTGTGAATACTTTTTCCAATGTGAGTGATTGGATTTACAAATTTGAGAGAAATAATCAAGGATGACAAACAACCATGTAGTATGCCTATGATGAAATGATCATAATTATAAATGTAACTAGATTTATTTTATTTTCTAAGTAAAAATATCACTAGTAAATGGCCTAGGATGTCCTTGCGTCATTTCAAAGTTTGTTCACAATGACCAATGAAGTGGTGGTTAACAAATACTTTAAATTTTGAACTTTTTAGAAGTGGAGGGTTTAGATCAATTATTGTGGAAGTGAACTAGATCAAGTTTGCAATTGTATATCTAATCTAGGGATCAATGATATAGGCATTGACATATGTAATGTTATGAGCTAATTTCACGCATTTGATTATTGTATTTATGACACTATAATAAAAATTGGACCAAAAACATAAGGGAAAAGGGTATTGGTATGAGAATTTCACCATTACAAACATAAAGCTTTAAAAAGTACAAATATAAGGTTTATAATAAAAAAACACTTGGTTAACAAACATGACTCAATATTAAACAAGCTCAAAATATAGATATAACTAAAACATATTGAGCACAAGTAATACCTCCAAGAGTTAAAAGTACAGGATCATTTTGTTTCACGATCACCCATAAGGAATGCTCATCATACATCTCAAGTGTCTCCCTGCCATCCTTTTGATCATGCATGACCAAGGGGATAAGGATGCTCCAACTTGATAGTAGAGGCATAACTATGGTCTTAGTGCAACTATCTTAATCCATAATTTTTCTTACATGAAACCACATATCAACCTCGTTATGAAAGAGGTAGAGAGAAATGACCTCAACTACTATAAATTTTCCTACAAAGCATGAGGAGTGCTAGTGTAGGTTTTTTATTTTCCTTACATTAGGGGATATTTATTTTTTCCTACTGATTATTAAGCTTGCTTAGGTTATGTAGAATTGGTTAATAAGAGACCACATGACATATTCCATAATTACATGTGTAGTTCTCACCCACCTTTGGGTAGTTGAGCCTCACACCCTCTTTTGGATTTACATGCCGCCTCTCATAAGCATTCAATTGTCTTTATCTGAGTAGGTGTTGCAACATGTTTTGGCATATACTAAGTAGGTAATCCACCTATTATGGGTAGTTAGAATTACTACACCTCTTGGATGTATTTGACCATTTTTTCTATATATACTATGGTATTGGAAAAAGAGATCTAGGGCCTAAATCACACTAGTTCTAATATCATAAAAGTGAAAAGGGATTAACAGTGATCTCAACACCCACTGGGATACAAACCTCAATGGACAAGCCAAAATGGTGGATCAAGGTTTTAATCCTTTGTTGGCTTGATGATGCGTTGATATGATTAATTGATTGAATTTGATGATGTAATAATGTTCCTACGTTAATTATCAAAATGCAACAAATTGTTGAGATTTCTAGAAAACATAGAAGTGATAAACAAAAAAAATTCAAAAAAGTAGAGGGTAGACACATAAGAACTTGACATATAAATTTGGGCTTGAAATAATTGGATAGGGGCCCTAGGTGCCCTAGATTGGGTAATTGCTACTCAAGATCTGATTTCACTCTCTTATTGCTCCTGGTTTGTGTGCTCTTCTCTCCTGAACTCACTGTCAAAACTTCGTCTGTTATTGATAAAATCCACCTTCCTTGAATTGATGACTTGTAGGACTTAAATCCATGAGTGAAAAATCAGGCCTTTAATTTTCTTCCAATTCACTTCAGATCTGCAACCTGCACACCTAGAAGAGGGGGAAGCATTGTGTTGTATAGGGGACTGCCTAAGTCAAACCCCATTTTGGTATTTCCACCCTCACACTAACTATCATGATGTAAAAAAAGAGCTTACCCTATGTTAGGAAGAGGCTAAATAATAAATAAGCGATAAACTAACAATTGATGTAACTCACCACTCAAATATGTATTTATTGATGGACTGAAGTCATGTACTCATCACCTTCAAGGAGAAATTGACGCTTGATTTGAAGTCCTGCAAGTGTTAGTACTCACAAAATTAAAAAAAAAACATGAAATATGAACAAACTCACATGAAAATATGATGAATGGATAACATGATGCTTGACTAAAATATATTCTATAATTAATTCTGCTAATTCTTCTCTTGACTACTCTTGGATGCTAAATTATGCTCTTGCTTCACTTTCCAAAATTGCTAGCTTGTTAGGATTAAAATGGTGAAAATGATTTATATTTATATGCAATTATTTTAATTTCTCGCAATGAGTTTGGACTTTCAAATATTAAAATTTTTCCAAAATAGGTTGGATAAGGGAATTGGGTGCCCCAGTCCAAACCTATCCTTTGTACAATGATTGCAGAAATATGAATTATTTGGTGATCACAATCCCTGCACACATTGGATTAATGAGTATCCCTCTTGTGGGTTTATCATTTATTTGATCTATGATATAAAGAGGAACATCAAGTGCATTTATGGATGCATCAATATGTGTAAAAGCATGTTAGACAACAAAGTGGTTCAACCCTTACAAGGTTGAATTTCAATTGTGTTTACAATGTTGGATAGATCATTATCATCTTCATTATCACTATATTGAACAACTGTTGAGTGAATTAGTAATGAGTTTATAAATATTTGTAAGTTTTGATTAGGTAGTGAAACCAATTTATTTTCTTTATCATTAACATTGACCAGTTGGATTTGATTAGATTTAATGAGGTCTTGCACTTGGTGCTTAAGACACATACATCTTTTTGTATCATTTCTAGGTGTACAATTGTTACACCCCAATTGTGTAATTACTATTTACTATTACTATGTAGGGAAAATATGAATGTAATGTGAATTCTAGAGATGAATAAATTGTGCTTGCACTTTGTTATTGATGCATTATGTATGCATGTTATCTCATTTAATGTTATGTGAATAAATGAAAATGTGTGAAATGGATGGTTATTGAATTGATATTCTAACTTTGGAGATGTATTATACGTAATGCATATTTTTTTGAATAGCTGACTACCTTAGGCATATGTTAGTGGATGTAGGTATATGTTCAATTCCTCCAAGCAGAGGGGAAGTATCACTCAGGAGAAGATCTTGGTTGAGTAACCAATAACGTAACCTATCTGAGCTTACACACACTGTAGTAGAATAATTGAGTCAATTTATTATGTGGGAATTTGGTAAGTCATCCTTAGTTGATATGTCTGCACTAGTAAGAGTCTTGTTTACTATTGAGTGCATTATTGAGTGATGATTATCTCTTTGAGCCTATGAGTTTTTTCTTATATTACTATGGTTGCATTGATGAGTAGGACATACATGGAGTATTTATATGTAAACACATGCATGTCAATGATAGACCATACACATGAAAGAATTTGCACATGAGTGTACATAGGTAGACATACCTATACACACTTATGGACAAGTTGCTTATACATATGGAACTATCATTTAGATCTAGCGACATGTATAAGTATATGTATAGATATATCACACATAGGTTCTTATCAATGCAATAGTAATTGTGTATGACTTTAGTATGTAATTGAAGGTGTATATATATAATATACATATATCCATATGTATATATGTATCTATACACGCATATGGTTGGAAAATGGATATGCCCATATGAATGTATAGATACATGTACACACACACACACACACACACACACACACACACACATATATATATATATATGGTAAGTGCAAAAGATGGGGGGCCAAAAAGTGGCCAATTTACTTTTTCATCCTGAAATAGCGAAAATGTGAGCACATTTTAGTAAAACATGCTTGCTTTATGGGTTGGTAATGACCAAGCCTAGGATCGGTCATTACCAAGCCATAATGAGAGTGTGTTATAACACACTCGAATTATGGTTTAAGTTTCAAAAACCATGTGTATTTTGAATTCAAAAAATGTGCATTTTTTGAAATTAAAAAAAAAAAACATTTCCAAAATGCAAGCACGTTATAACGCACTCGCGTTTTGGTCTACACTTAAATTTTTTTCTTCTCTTTTTCTTGTCTCTTTGTTTGTGTTATCTTTCAAGGAAACTATATACATGAAATAAACATTTAAGTTGGCATTTACATATGGACATTTACTTTCTTATAATTTAAGTTATATTTCATGTATATAGTTTCAGGATGTTTGAGAGTGGTTTTAAATCTATAGGAGTTATAATTCAAATTCTAGCTTTAGGAAGATCTTACTGTTACCTGATTTTTCTTCCCACTAAATCAGGTAAACTTATGATTGTGTTTGTAGTTAAACATTAAAAGAGACATATCACATTCTACTAAATTTCACCCATGTGCATAAAAGAGATTGTCAAAAGATTGCATTATTATAGTTGTGCAATTGCATACAATAAAAAAGAGAGACAAGATTTATTGCAAATGTAATCTTTATTGATGATCATAAGTGTTTAATGTCCCTCACAAGCCAAGGGACTAACTATTCTAATGCTTATGAATAAAAGACTATACACTTATAGATAAAAAAAGAAATGCACATAAAATGAAGAGGGACTCGTTATTTCTTGAAATGATGAATCCCGTTGGCCTTGTCTTGCATCATCTTCAGTCTTCCCCACTTGTCCTACTTCCATTTGATGCTCTACTTGCTAATCCTAGGTTCCCTGCATCTATAAAAAAGAGTGTTGTTAGAGCACTGAAAGGTCACTAATTAGAATATGTGCAAAACATCTGTAAACATATAATCTAATGTCCATAAGCATTAAAATAGAAAACATACCATAGGCGTCCAGGAAAACAAAAAGAGTGATCAAACAAACCTATCACTTTGTTTATCTAACTTGTTTGTTCCTCATGCAGATATAAGACAAATCTTTGTTACTGTTGTTTCAACTAATTACAACATGTGGAGTAAAATGTGGCTCCCACAAAGGTTGATCCCAACATGCTGCCCTCTTGTGTTTTAGGAGGGATAGGAAATTGAGAAACTTGATCAAATCAATGACAAACCTATTCTTGATGCATTAAATCAATATGGAATCATACCAGCTGATCAACTTTCAATATCAGATTCAAAAGATGCAACAAACAGTGTGAAATATCAAGAAAGATACTCTTTATATTTTCACAATGAATCAAACAATAGGCTACCATCATGCCAAAAAGGGGCAGTACTCTGATGGATATGTCTTTCAATATTCTTAAGTAGATCCAAAGTCCATTTTAATAATGATATGTGTTGGATTTCATTGCCATCATTTTCAAAGAGCAAGCTTTGAAGGAAACAAGACAAGGACAAAAAATCATTCAAAGATGAACAATTTGTCTCTTCCCTAGAAATAGATGATTTCTGTGATGACATGAAAAAGGGATACATCAAGTTCAATTATTGATATATCAAGTTCAATTATGCATCCATCAATAAATAATGGAGGAGCTATCAAGTCCTGTTGAGAACCATCATGAGTTATATGGATCAGCCCAAGGTGAACAAATGAATGTAGGATAGTTATGAAGGGAAACCTTTGATAAGGCTTTGGTCGGTAATCATGTCAAGGGAATTCAATTCCATGCAAAAGAAAACTCAAAACCTTAATGAAAGTGGCCATTTGTCATCATGATAGAGTGTAGCGAACTCATAACATAGTTCATAGCCATGTATGTAAGACAAGTTACAAATTACAATCCTTGTAGAGGTGAAAAGTAACATGGAGTCATGATCAAAGAGGAAACAAGCAATTGTTAGAGATAAATCATGAAGGTTGGAGTAGTCTAGGAATATCAATGGTCTTAAATGCATTTAAGAGACAAGTGTTATGCATCATGAGTAGTACTGAGCTATGATAGAGTAAGAGAGAAACACGTGCAAGAGATGGAAGAGCTATGTGACAGTAAGTAAAAACAATACATAATGCATTTTGGACAAGATAGTGGAGACATATGCTGAAAGATCAATTTGACCATATAAAAGCATTCATCAAAATTGCAATGAAATTCTACTTTATAATTCTAAAATAATATCTATAAAACAAACTGCTGACAATGTATCCATTTTCCAAGATGGATATAATGTAGATAAGAACACAACATTTTCTCCCTCAAAGAATGTTGTGGTCATGCAATCACATTTTGATTGCCACGATAGATCTACAATCTATAACAATGAAAGAAAGGTGATTTTGAACAAGAGGATAATTATTTCCTAGTTGTTGACAATGATTCTTATAATGGTCTTGATGGAGGAAAGAAGGCTATGGTGATTTAATCTTCTTGTGGAGGCAGTCATATGTATGCAGTGACAACTTATAGGTATAGTCCATGATAATATCACTAGGACAGTCCTTTTAGATGCAATCTCATGATAAGGATAGTGAAAACCACTATCAAAGAATGGTAGATAAAACTCATTTCAAGGAGGTCATCAAATGAATCCAATCACAATGATACAAAATAATAGAGACAACATCCTATCAAAGAGCATAGATGAGAACACTTAGAACAATCAATGTATAAGGGATAGAATGGTAGCTTTTACCTTATTTTTTCCCCTGTGAGCATGAGCCATGAAACATGACATTGAAGGATACCTTGAGTTAAAGATAAAAGAAAAGGAGCTAGGGTTTTATGATAACACATGATATCTTGTTGATTTGTAAAAACTGAGAACAATAAATGAAAGCATTTAGCTCAAAACGTGCCAGAAGAATGAAGCCCTTGAGGCTCTTTGCAGAATAAAAATTTACAATTGAAGAAAGCTATGAAGAGTTCAAGTCAAGAGATGTGAAATATGTAGAGTTTTCTTCACATTCAGTGCAAAGTATTGATTAGGATAGCCACATTCTTCATGTTTCAGAGATGTCAAGCATCAAGAAATAAACAAAAAAATTAACATTTTCACCATCGTTCAACATATACAAAAACTAAAGGAATGAAGACCACGACCTATAGGTTAATGAAAAGGGGTATTGTTCATGAAGGAATGGAAAAGATACAAAGAGTTTCTATGAGATATGCTCGTACGGTGCAATGACATTGAATCATTTTTTGTAGATCAATTTTTGTTCACAAGGCAACATTTCTTATGGAATAGTCAACTGAGATAGCTCTTGTTTCAATCACAAAGTCTCATTCATATTATAATATTGCAAAAGTTTTGTTATAGCAAATGGGATTATGACATAGATAGCCACTATTACAAGGTATCAAAAATAGAAAAACAAAGATACCCATTTATTTTGAAATCTACAGTGAAAAGAGCAAATATATGCAAATAGATGAGGCCACAACCATGAAAGATAGGAGATTCTTCTATACTTTTCTACAGGAAACACATGGCCATGGCATATAAAATGCATACACAAAGAGCTTTTGATTTGCAGAAATAGAGAAAATGCTCAAGAAGATGCATTGAGAAATCAAGCACATTCATCTTTTTACCTCCTTACGAGCTCTAGTTTGAGCAAACTTTCTATAGAATGAAAGAAAAATGCAGATTTATACACACATAAGGCTTACCATATTTGTTTGTATTGTCTTTTCTTCAATGAATATGTGAATCTGCCATGAATTTCTCTAGATGTAGCTTCAAAACTAGTAGAAACCCTATGTTGGTGGCTAGGTGAACTCTCCATAAAGTTGTAGAATGAAAATGAAGTGCTTTTTCCTTCATTTGCATGGTTTTGGTTTTGGGTTTGAAACCCTAGTAAAGGTGACCACCAAGGTATTTTTTACCTTTTTTTAAAATTGCAAAACAAAATCTAATATGCTATGTGGGCTAGGAATTAAGGTCTTATGCCTTAGGAAATTTTTGCCTTATGTTACATTTTCAAAACTTAGGTAATTTTTGTCAAGTATTTTGAAGACTTCATCATACGTGCCCTTGTGATTCTTATAGTCTCTTTGAAATATGCAAAGTATTTCAAGACTTAGGATTTTTCCTTTTGACCTCTCACATAGGACGAAACATAATTGATCATTTTTGCATGTATTTGAAATGAAAATTGTTTGACCAAGTGATAGTTATAAATCACTTTTGTCAAGTATTGCTTTTAAATGCAAAGTAATGATGAGTAATGCCTTGAGAAGAGATGGAGATAGGTTTCATGATGTTGTGCAATACTTGAATGGTTATGGGATTTATTATTATTTTTGCATTTATTCAGATTGTAAAACATTGTTTAAGTGATGTGTTTACAAATCACTTTATTTGATGTTACTTATAATGCAGAATGTTGATGTAATTCAAGGAATGGTGGGGCCTATTATTTTGTATTTTTATTTTGAAATGTAAAATAATTTGGTTAAGTGATGTTATTATAAGTCAATTTATCAAATTATTATCTTATTATTCCTTTTTCAAAAGCACCAAAAGTGTGGGTCAAACAAGGTGAAGACATGTGTGAGAAAAATGATGACTAGACAACATGGAAAAGGTGTGTGAGGTTGTCTTTGAATGTTTTGGAGGTAATGGGCTATTTGTAGGTAATTTTGTCATATTTTTAGTGTGACTATGGCCTTGCCTTAACCTTGCTTCATGTGGAGGACAATTTGGAGTGATTTTAGAAGGTTCTTTTTGGCCTTTTCTGCTACATTCAACTTGAATCTTCTACATGGACTTGTGTGATGCAATTGTTTGAATTTTTGCTTAAGTAAATTCAAATTGTGTTGTTGAAGTTAGTTCTTTCTTTCTAGTAGAGTGATAGCTTATTTTTTGGACCTATCTTTTTGAGGAGTAGTATTGTAACTCAAAGATAGATTTGTATACTAGTGAGTACCTTGAATCAATGATATTGAATATATTTCTTCTCATTTCATGCTTTATTGTGTGCATCTAGTGGTTGATCAAATTACTTGTGAAAATTAGCTTTTCCTTGTAATTTTGTCTCATTGTGAAGCACTTGCTTTGCAGAAAAATGTATTGTTGTAGGTTATAAGTTGTGTTAGTGAATGGAAATGATTTTAGTTGTGAAATATTTTACTTCTAAGATTTTTTGCTATAAAACCTCCTTATAAAATACTTATGCAAGAATGCATGCAAAAATGACCTATGTAAACCAGGATTTGTCATTTTTTTGAATTGTGTGCAAGCTGTTTACAGGTGTTAGTTTGGTGAATCACCTTTTAGAAATTTTTAGTCAATTTCAGTTTATGCAATCTTCTTACTCTTTCCTTAAGAAATCATTAGTTTAGGTGACATCAAAAGGGGAGCCAGCCCATAATCTGGAGGTCTACTTTCACAATAGGATACCCACAACCTGAAAATAGTCCCATGATGCTCCAAATTTGCTTAGTTTTCCATAACTTGGCTAGAGGGGTGCAAATTTGGATGGTTAACAGTTTTAGCATGCTTGGTGGGACTATGAACTGATTCTCAGTCCATTTTATATGTCTTGCTACTACTATTTGGTGTGTACAATAGTTGATTACTACCTTTTGAGGTGTTTCAAATACATACCTGGCAACTCCGAGAAGTTTTTACTAGTTTTAGTATGATCAAGTGCTGTTTAGTTTCAAGTAAATTTTATTTTTTCTTATTTCTAGCTCCTGAATGAATAAACATGTCTATGTTTCATGGAAACATGTCATATCACCCAACACATCCTGAAATCGCTAATTACCCACCATTCCATGAAAATCATGCATGTTTTCCCTCTTACCAACTATATCACACACAACATCTTATTGGTTTTATTCCAAATGTCCCTGAAACAGTACATTACCAACAATCCTATCATGTTTTCCACACTCCCATCCCTGCTCAATCTCAATATCAACCAATATATGATCAAAATCAACCCCAAGAAGAGGTTTTTGATGCCAACCAGCATGATTATTCACATAATCAGCCTCAAGGGCACCCTTACTAGAATGTATTGGATCTGATCTAGGAGCTTGACCATGTGCTATGGGCTTTGAGCCAACAAATTGAACATATGAAGATTAGTGATGTTAGTAAGGTGTTCTCATACATGTATTGGATGTTGGTTGACATCAAGAAGAAAAAAAAATTATCTTACAGTAGAAAGAGTTGGCTGATCAATCCTTTGTTTGTGATCAAGAGTGGGTGACAAAAATAATGTAGTTTGAAGAAAATCTTGAAAGAGAGATAGCTACTAAAGAGGAGTAAATGAAGTTTTTGTTTGCTTAGGTGCAAAGTAGTCAAGCTTATTCAGATTATCAATGCCAACAAAGGTATGAAACCCAAGAATCCCCTTCCATTCCTATTTTTAGCTCAAATCTTCCTATAATGTTGAATCATCCTATGAATGTAGAGGTTTCAAAGTGCAAGTTCCCTAGCTTTAAACAAGAAAAACCTTTTGAGCCCCTTAGTGAGCCTACTAATGAGCCTTCTACCCTTAAGTTTCCAAGTTGGAAGGTTCCATCTGCTCTACCCTATGAGGTTCCAACATTTGCTATACAAGAGAAGGAGGGGGCCACAAATGTGAACTTGTTGCATTTAGCTATAGAGGAATAAAGGCTACAACAAGAAAAGGTTGAATAGGAAAAGGTTTCTCAAGATGTATCTTATAATGTTTTAGCTAATGATCCTCCTAATTTTGTTGAAGATGGTCAAAATGTTTCTAGAGGAAAGCAGGGTAAAAAGGTGAAAGTGGCTAATGAAAAGGAGTAGTTCATGGTTTGGAATAATGAGTTACCTTCTTTTATTCAACATGATGAAGAAGGTGTGAGTCTGATCACTCCAACTGTAGTTTCTGCACAACAAGAGGACATCAAAAAATATGAGAAGTTGTTGATTGATGACCATTAGTATAAAAATGGAGCCTCGAACAATGAGGAAGAACATAAGTCTGAACCTAACATCATTTTTAGAGGGATGAGATTTAGGGATGAGATTTGATATCTTTGAGCATGTTATGCATGAGAAAGCTACCGTTGAGCTTTATGAATCTTAGGTGTGCACATATATAATTGAACAATTTTGTTCAAAGCTAGGTAACAAGGAAGCTGACCTATTTACAGAAGTTGACAATCATGATGAACTACAAAAACAAGTTCACAAGATTGAACAAGTGACGAAGCAATAGGAAGAATGTGATCTTGATAAAGAAACTCCTCATGAACCTAAATTGAAAAGTTTTAGCTGGTTGAAGGAGCTTCCTTTTTGTTGAATAGTAGAGCTTGAAGTTGATCTATTAGATGAAAGAGGCTTCTTCATTGTTTGAAATTTTTCCTTCCTTCATTGAGGAAGAAAAACATGATTTGAAGTGTACCTCTTTGACTGATAATGAGGATTTTGAGTTTGAACCGGTTGTTCCTAAGAGCCTTCTAGGAGGCAATAGCTTTGATAATTTATTAGCTACCTTAGTGGAAGAGGATTGTTCATTGACCATGGAGGAAGAATCAACATGGAAAATCATTATGCAAGGTGAAGCCATGAAGCGGGACAACCATGAAAACTAGGAAGAAAGAGAAGCAACCAACAATGGAAGTTCAAAGGTTGTTCATTCTAGGGGTTGTCCAATTAGATATTTAGCTAGTTTGGAGGCCACTGAAGTACTAGAGGTCATGCGTGCACCTGAGTATGAGGATGCAATTGAAGAAGAAGCTTATTTTGGAGTTGTAGCTGAAAGTGATCAAATTCATCTCACTTGTCCAGTTCAACACAACAATAAGCATGATCAAAATCAAGGTGTAAGTGAGTTTATTTGAATCTTTCATGAAACATTGCAACAGTCTTTTGAATATCTACATGTGTTTCATGTTCTTTCAACAATACATAATCATGCAATGCATCAGTTGTTGGTCAGGAGGGGTAGTTATTTCACAAAGCCAATCAATGGTTTTGTTTGACTAAGCCTTGTTGTTGGTTAAAGTAGGTTAGAATAAATTTCAATTCATTTTTAGTTTTCAATTCCCTAAGTGTTGTTTTGCATAGTTAGGTAGTTTTCTTTGGTGTTTTGGTGTGTTTTGAATAAGTTTCCAAGGTGTCTCATGCTAGTCTAGTGAGTTAAAACAACATACAAGGCTATTTTAAAGTTGTGTCAGCTTTAGATGACTCAGTACCCAATGGATAACCTTTAGGCAACTGATCAAGATGTTTAGCAGGAAAACATATAGCATATGTCACCAAAAATGTTACTTGATTTTTCTTCCCGCTAAATCAAGTAAACTTATGATTGTGTTTGCAGTTAAACATTAAAAGAGACATATCACATTCTACTAAATTTCACCCATGTGCATAAAAGAGATTGTTAAAAGATTGCATTATTATAGTTGTGCAATTGCATACAATAAGAAAGAGAGCCAAGATTTATTGCAAATGTAATCTTTATTGATGATCATAAGTGTATAATGTCCCTCACAAGCCAAGGGACTGACTATTCTAATACTTATGAAGAAAAGACTATACACTTATAGATAAAAAAAGAAATGCACATAAAATGAAGAGGGAACCATCATTGCCTGAAATGATGAATCCCGTTGGCCTTGTCCTGCATTGTCTTCAGTCTTCCCTACTTTTCCTATTTCTGTTTGACACTCTCCTTACTGATACGAGGTTCCCTGCATCTATAAAAAAGAGTGTTGTTAGAGCAATGAAAGTTCACTAATCAAAATATATGCAAAACACCTATAAAAATATAATATGATGTCCATAAGCATTAAAATAGACATCATACCATAGGTGTCCAGGAAGAAAAAAGAGTGATCAAACACAACTATCATACGCTTTGTTTATCTAACTTATTTGTTCCTTGTGCAGATATAAGACAAATCTTTGTTACTATTGTTTCAGCTAATTACAACATCTAGAGTAAAATGTGGCTCCCATGAGGGTTGAGCCCAACATGCTACCCTCTTGTGTTTTAGGAGGGATAGGAAATTGAGAAAATTGATCAAATCAATGACAAACCTATTCTTGATGCATTAAATCAATATGGAATCAGACCAATGGATCAAATTTCATTATCAAATTCAAAAGATGCAACAAATAGTTTGAACTATCAAGAAAGTTACTCTTCATATTTTCACAATGAATCAAACAATAGGGTACCATCATGCCAAAAAGGGGTTTTACTTTGCTGGATATGTCTTTCAATATTCTTAAGTGGATCCAAAGTCCATTTTAATAATGACATGTGTTGGATTTCATTTCCATCATTTTCAAAGAGCAAGCTTTGAAGGAAACAAGACAAGGATATCAAATCATTCAAAGATGAACTAGTTTGTCTCTTCCCAAGAAACATATGATTTTTGTGATAATATGAAAAAGGGATGCATCAAGTTCAATTATGCATCCATCAATAAATAATGGAGTTATCTAGTCCTACCTAGAACGATCATGAGTTATATGGAGCAGCCCAAGGTGAAAAAATGAATGTAGGGTAGTTATGAAGGGAAACCTTTGATGAGGATTTGGTTGGTAATCATGTCAAGGGAATCCAATGCCATGCAAAAGAAAACTCAAAACCTTAATGAAAGTGGCCATTTGGCATCATGATAGAGTGTAGTGAAGTCATACATAGTTCACAACCATGTATGTAAGACAAGTTACAAATGACAATCCTTTTAGAGGTGCAAAGTAACATGGAGTCATGATCAAAGGGGAAACAACCAATTGTTAGGGATAAATCATGAAGGTTGGATTAGTCTAGGAATATCGATAGTCTTATATGCATTTAAGAGATAAGTGATATGCATCATGAGTAGTACTGAGCTATGATCGAGTAAGAAAGCAACATGTGCAAGAGATGGAAGAGTTATGTGACAGCAACTAAAACCAATGCATAATGCCTTTTGGACAAGACAATGAAGACATATGCTGAAAAATCAACTTGACCATATAAAAAGCATTGATCAAAATTGCAATGAAATTCTATTTTGATGATTCTAAAATAATATCTGTAAAAAAAACTACTGACAATGTATCCATTTGCCAAGATGGATATAATGTAGATAAGAACGTAACATTTTATCCCTCAGAGAATGATGTGGTCATGTAATCACATTTTGATTGCCAGGACAAATCTACAATCTATAACAATGAAAAGAAAGGTGAGTTTGAACAAGAGGATAAGTCTTTGGTAGTAGTTGGCAATGATTATTATAATGGTCTTGATGGAGAAAAGATAGCTATGGTGATTTAATCTTCTTGTGGAGGCAGTCATATGTATGTAGTGACAACTTATAGGTATAGTCCATGATAATATCACTAGGACAATCCTTTTAGATGCAATCTCTTGATAAGGACAGTGAAAACCACTATCAAAGAATGGTAGATAAAACTCATTTCAAGGAGGTCATCAAATGAATCTAATCACAGTGATACAAAATAATAGAGACAACATCCTATCAAAGAGCATAGATGAGAACACTTAGAACAGTCAATGTATAAGGGATAGAATGGTAGCTTTTACCTTATTTTTTCCCCTGTGAGCATGAGCCATGAAAAGTGACATTGAAGGAGCCCTTGAGTTACAAATAAAAGCAAAGGAACTATGGTTTTATGATAACCCATGATATCTTGTTGATTTGTAAAAACCCAGAACAATAAATGAAAGCACTTAGCTCAAAACGTGCTAGAAGAACAAAGCCCTTGAGGCTATTTGCAGAATAAGAATTTACAATTGAAGAAAGCTATGCAGAGGCCAAGTCAAGAGATGTGAAATATGTAGAGTTTCCTTCACATTCAATGAAAAGTATTGATTAGTATAGCCGTGTTTTCCTTGTTTTAAAGATGTCAAGCATCAATAAATAAATAGAAAAATAACATTTTCACCATCGTTTTGCATATACAGAAACTACAAGAATGAAGACCACAACTTGTTGGTTAATGGAAAGGGGTATTGTTCATGAAGGAATGGAAAAGATACATATATTTTCTATGAGATATGCCCGTACGGTGCAATGGCATTGAATCATTTTTTGTAGATCATTTTTTGTTCATAGGGAAACATTTCTTATGGAACAATCAACTGAGATAACTCTTGTTTCAATCACGAAGTATCATTCATATTATAATATTGCACGAGTTTTGTCATAGAAAATGGGATTATGACACAGATAGACACTATTACATGGTATCAAAAATAGAGAAAACAAAGATACCCATTCATCTTATTAACTCCTTACAAGCTTAAGTTTGAGAAAACTTTCTATAGAATGAAAAAAAATTAGATTTATACACACAGAAGGCTTACCATATTTGGTTGTATTGTCTTTTCTTTAATGAATATTTAGGAATCTGCCATGAATTTCTCTAGATGTAGCTTCAAAACCAGTAGAAACCCTATGTTGGCAGTTGGGTGAACTCTCCAAAAAGTTTCAAAATGAAAATGAAGTGATTTTTCCCTCATTTGCATGGTTTTTGTTTAGGGTTTGAAACCCTAGTAAATCCAACCACCAAGGAATTTTTTACCTTGTTTTTAAAATTGCCAAATACAATCTAATATGCTACGTGGGCTAGGAATTAAGGTCTTGTGCCTTAGGCAATTTTTTCCTTATGTTGCATTTTTAAAACTTAGGTAATTTTTGTCAAGCATTTTGAAGGCTTCATCATACATGCCTTGGTGATTCTTTTAGTCTCTTTGAAATATGCAAAGTCTTTCAAGACTTAGGATTTTTCCTTCTGACCTCTCACATAGGCTGAACCATAATTGATCATTTTTTTATATATTTGAAATGAAAATTGTTTGACCATGTGATAGTTATAAATCACTTTTGTCAAGTATTGCTTTTAAATGCAAAGTAATGATGAATAATGCCTTGAGGAGAGATGGAGATAGGTTTAGTGATTTTGTGCAAGACTTGAGGAATGGTTATGGGATTTATTATTATTTTTGCATTTATTCAGATTGTAAAACATTGTGTAAGTGATGTGTTTACAAATCACTTTATTTGATGTTACTTATAATGCAGAATGTTGATGTAATTCAAGGAATGGTGGGGCCTATTATTCTATATTCTTATTTTGAAATGTAAAATAATTTGGTTAAGTGATGTTATTATAAGTCACTTAATCAAATTATTATCTTATTATGCCTTTGCCAAAAGCACCAAAAGTGTGGGTCAAATAGTGTGAAGACATGTGTGAGCAAAATGATGACTATCCAATGTGGAAAAGGTGTGTGAGGTTGTCTTTGACTGTTTTGGAGGGAATGGGCTATTTGGAGGCAGTTTTGTCACATTTTTAGTGTGATTATGGTCTTGGCTTGACCTTGCTTCATGTTGAGGATAGTTTGGAGTGATTTTAGAAGGTTCTTTTGGCCTTTTTTGCTGCATCTGACCACAATCTTCTATATGGACTTGTGTGATGCAGTTGTTTGAATTTTTGCTTAGGAACTTGAAACTGTGTTGTTGAAGTTAGGTCTTTCTTTCTAGCAGACTAATAGCTTATTTTCTGGAGCTATCTTTTTCAACAAGAGCAGTATTGTAATTCAAAGATAGATTTGTATACCAGTGAGAACCTTGAATCAATGATATTGAATATTTGTCTTCTCATTTCATACTTTATTGTGTGCATCTAGTGGTTGATCAAATTACTTGTGAAATTTAGCTTTTTTGTGTAATTTTGTCTTATTGTTAAGCACCTGTTTTGTAGAAAAATGTATTGTTGCAAGTTATAAGTTGTGTAACTAGTGAATGGAAAAGCTTTTAGTTGTGAAATCTTTTCCTTTTAAGAGTTTTAGCTGTAAAACCTCCTTATAAAATACTTATGCAAGAATGCATGCAAAAATGAGGTGTGTAAACAAGGATTTATCATTGTTTTGAACTATGTGCAAGCTATTTGCAGGTCTTAGTTAGTTTGGTGAATCACCTTTTAGAAGTTTTCAATCAATTTCAGTTAATGCAATATTCTTACTCTTTCCTCAAGAAATCATTAGTTTAGGTGACATCAAAAGGGGAGCCAACCCATAATCTGGAGGTCTACTTTCACAATAGGATACCCACAACCTAAGAGTAGTCCCATGTTGCTCCAAATTTGTTGAGTTTTCCATAACTTGGATAGAGGGGTGCAAATTTGGATGGTTAACACTTACAATTTTGCAGACAGCCAAATTTTAGTAATCAGTATGTCAAATATCAATAATCAGGAGGTAAAATTTTAGTAATCAACAAATTGTATGATCTTTCTCTCACTCTATCTCACTCATTGTTTATCCCTTATGCTCTAGACCTCTCTCACACTCTCTCCTTCACTCTATACTTCTATCTATCACACCTCTCTCTCTCCCTTGATCCCTCCATCCATTTGTCCTTCCATCCTTACCTCTCTAATTTTCTCTATCCTCCCCTCTCTCTATCTCCCCCTCTCTCTCTTCCCACCCATGTTCCATCTCTACTTCACTCTATCTAACCTATCCCTCTACCTCTCTCTTCATCCTCTCTCTCTCTCAATCTTTCCACCTTCCTCCTTCCCTCTCTCTCTCTCTTTTGTAATCCAACCCACGTTCCCTCTCTACTTCTCTCTATCTAACCTATCCCTCTTTTCCTATCTCTCACCCTCCCTCTTCTCTCTCTCAATTTCTTCTCCTTCCTCCTTCCATCTCTCTCTTTCATTCTCTCTATCACACTTCTCTCTCCCTCTGTCCCTCCCTCCTCCCCTTTCTACTTTTCTCCATCTCTCTTCATCCCTCTCTCTCTATCTCACCCCTCTATCCCTCCCTACCTCTCCATCTCTCTCTACTCTTCCCTCCCTCCCCTTCTTTATCTCTCCTACCCTATATACTTATCTCTAGATCTCTCTCCATCTCTACCTATCCCTCCCGTGTTCCCTCTCCCCCTCTCTCTCAATCTCCCAACCTTCCTCCTTTTCTTTGTATTTCTCTCTCTCACACACACTCTCACTCCCCCATCTTTATCTCTACCTGTATCCTTCCCTCTCTACTCTCTATCTCATCATTCTCTCTCTCTCTCTCCATCTCTCTCTCTCCCTCTCTCTCTACTTATTCTTCTTTATCTCTTATTCCATATATAATTCTCTCTCTCTCTCTCTCTCTCTCTCTCTTCATCTCTCCCTCTCCCTCCCTCCTTCCCTCTCTCTTTCTCCTCTCTCTCAATCTCCCCACCTTCCTCCTCTCTCTTTCCTATATTTCTCTCACTCTCTCCTTCCCTCTTTACTCTCTATCAAGCACCATTCTCTCTGCCTCCCTCCCGCCCTCCTCTCTCTATCTCACCTCTCTCTCCCTCCATCCCTCCTTCCTTCTGTAATATTATCTATCTCCCCCTTTCCCTCTCTTCCTTCCTCCCACCCACCTTCCGTCTATACTTCTCTCTATCTAACCTATCCCTATCTACCCTCTCTCTCTCTCCATCCTCTCTCTCTCTCAATCTCCCCACCTTACTCCTTCACTCTCTACTTCTCTCTCTATCACCTCTCTCTCTCCTTTCATCTTTACTTCTCCCTCTTTCTCTCTCGCTTTCACCCTATCTCTCAATCTCCAAAACCCTATATCAAATATTATAAATCCTAATCCCTATACCCTAAACCCTACAACCTCAAACCTCATTTGTATACCCTAAACCTTAAAACATATACCCTAAAAATTATCCCTCAGCCATAAGAATAAACCCTAAACTCTACATTCAATCTTGTACCCTAAACCCTCATTGTATGTAAAAATACCTCAAAGAAATGGGGTTTCACAGTGATGTATCACCATGAGACCCCATTTATTTGAGGCATTTTTTCATACAACGAGCACTACCTTGTTAATGCATCAATGCGGTAGCATTGAGAAGGTAGTGGTCATTGTATGAAAAAATTCCTCAAAGAAAACAATCACTAAGAGGCCCCATTTCTTTGAGGAATTTTTTCATACAATGACCACTACCTTGTCAATGTGTCAATGCAGTAGCATTGACAAGGTAGTGCTCATTGTATGAAAAAAAATCAGCATGAGACCCATTTCTTTGATGGATTTTTTCATACATCAAGATCATGTTATATGAAAAAATTCCTCAAAGAAATGGGGTCTCACATGTTGATGTTATAGCAGCTTCAGGCTCATTCTTCTAGCCACGTGTCAAGACATAAAATTGCATATAGCCTATCATATATTTATTTTTATTGAGATAATTAAGTGAAGAGTCGCTTCACTTGGCAACATTATAATTTCTCTTGGGCCAACCTTCCTTGTAATTCACATTTATTATTTGTAATTATATTCTTTGTATTATGGCCGACCTTGTACATGAAGAGGTGTGACCTCTCTCACATTTGTATTTATACAAAGTCATTTCCCTTCATTCAATCATCAAGCAAGTTCAAATCATTGCATCTAAGTGCAGATTATTGTTTATCATTGCATCTAGAGTTGGTGCTGAATATAGGCCTTGAGTGTGGCCTCATTGTAAATATTTTTTTTTCCATCTTTTATATATATAAGAGAGATCTTTGTTTCTGGGTTTTTTCTCCCTCATGTGGAGGGTTTTCCCAGGGTATTTTTTGTGTTTATGTGTCTAATTTTTTGACTTAAATTTTTCTTACATAATCTGATTATAAAAACTAACATGGTATCAGAGTTGGTATAAGAAGATCATGATCATATTTGTTCAAGTAGTGTTATCCTCCATTCTTATTCTCATCCTAATTGCATTGATCTTATTGTCAAGATGGTGAACGAGATGAAGGTCGAAGATAGACTTGAAGGCACTTCAAAATTCACATCTTGGAAGTTTAGAGTCATGCTAGCATTAGAAGAAAATGAGTTAGCATATTTTGTGGGGGGCGAAGTTCCCAAACCTTCCGATGAGAATGATAAGCCTCAATGGAAGAGGAATGACACTAAGGCAAAAAAAATGTTGGTAGATTCCGTGAAAGACCACATTGTGCCAATCATCTCCAAGTTGAAGTCAACAAGGGAGATGTTCAAGACTTTGGAGGAGATGTATGAGATCAACAAAACAAGTCGAGATCTTGCATTAAAGCAACAAATTCATCACATCAAGATGGCGAAAGGAGCATCCATCATCTCATACTTCATGAAGATCACTGAGTTGAGAGATCAATTCTCTACTATTGGGCATGTTATAGATAACAAATATTTGACCATGTTGGCTCTTAATAGTCTTCCTTCATCTTGGGAGTCATACATTCAAGGCATCAACATAAGATCATAACTTCCTAATTTTGATCGATTAAGAGCAGATTGTATTCAAGAAGAGTCTAGGTTGGCTGTGAGAGGTATTGGTCAAAGCTCTACAAATGAAGACAATCATGTTCTTTCCGCACAATCCTCAAAGAAGAAAGGGAAAGAAGGAAAGAAAGGATATTTCAAGAGGAATAGAGAGAAGGGATCTGATGGTGCTCCTACATTCAAGAAGAAGAAGGACCTCTCTCATGTTCAATGTTTTAGATGTGAAAAGTTTGGTCACTATGCTAAGGATTGTCCAACCAGGCCTACGCAACAAGCTTCATTTGTAGTTGTGGGTGAGATCTCTCTGCAAAAGGATACAAGTGAATTTCTATTCTATTTTTCTTTGTCAAGCAATGTTCCTACCAACATCAACACTTGGTTGATTGATAGTGGTTCCTCTCACCACATCACTGGATTTAGAGAGAATCTATCTAATTTGGTGGAGAGATTCTAGTGTTCAAGTCATTATTTGTGATGATGCTAGTTACTTTGTGAAAGGAGTTGGGACCTCCTCTCTTCACTTGGATTCTGGAATTTCATTACAGTTGAGTGATGTTCTATTTGTTCTGGGTATCAAGTGAAACCTTCTCTCTATCTCAACCTTGGAGGACAAGGGGTATGAAGTTGCATTCTTGGAAGGAAAAGTTCTTGCAAGGTTGAATAAATTGAGTATCAAGTCTACCCAGGTGATTGGAGTTCGACATGAGTGTCTCTACAAACTTTGTACTCGTCCAATTCAAGCTTTGTTTCATGATTCTTCAAGTTCATGTGAACTTTTGCATATAAGACTTGCTCACCTTCACTTTTTTGCACTACCAAGCATGAAGAAGATGGTCACAAGCCTTCTTAAATTCAACAAGGAGCATGAAGGTACCTACTGAGGATGTGATTTAGGTAAGAATACTAAAGGTTCATTTTATAGTAGTGAAAGTAGATCTAAATGCATTCTAGATCTTATTCATTTTGATTTATGTGGTCCAATGTTTGTTTCTTCTTTGAGTGGTTTCTTGTATTGTTTAATCTTTATTCATGACTACTCTAGAAAGACTTGAATTTATTTCTTAAAGACTAAAGAATTTGAGGAAATACTTGAGAGATTCATGGAATTTAAAGCTTAGGTAGAGAACTTGTCTAGGAAGAGGATTAAAGTTCTAGGGTCTAACAATGGAGGAGAATACATCTCCACAAGTTTTTGTAACTTTTGTGTTGATACAAGAATTAAGAGGGAGTTTTGTGTTCCCTACAATCCACAACAAAATGGTGTTGCAGAAAGGAAGAACATATCTATTGTAGAGCAGCTAGAGCCATGATTCATGATCAAGATCTGCAAGCCTTCCTTTGGGCTGAAGCATCTGGGAAAATAGTGTTTGTTCAAAATAGAAGCCCTCATTTAATTTTGGAGAACATGACTCCCAAAGAAGCATTCACAGGGGTGAAGCTGAAAGTAAGTCATTTGAGGATTTTTGGTTGCCCAGTTTATATTCATATACCTAAAGATAAGAGGACAAAGCTAGAACCATTTGACAAGAAGGGAATTTTTTTGGCCTACAGTGAGACTTCAAAATCCTTCAAAGTTTACTTTCCAGGTCAGTAGTTGATTGAGATCAGCAAGGATGTTACATTTGAAGAGAATGTTGCATTCAAGAGGTCTAAGGGAATCCACATGGAGATAGACAATGAAGACCATGAGTCTCCTCAGGATATGGAAGTTAACCATACTCCTGAGATTCAGAGGGAGGCTATTGATCCTAAAGAAGAAGATGATCTAATTGAGCCTTTGGAACCTACTAATAGGCCTACAGACATTGTGATTGGTCGTAAGAGACCTCTTTGGGATAGGAAAACAATGCAAGAGGCATAAAGGTTTGCTGCCCTAAGAGGAACTTTCAGAGAAAGCAAGAGACCTCATAAGTTTTCAAGCTATGTTTCTTTGATGAGTCAAATCATTGAGTCAAAGCCTTCTAGTGTTGAGGAAGCTAATAGTCACCAATTATGGAAAGATGCTATGGCCGAGGAGTATCAATCCATTCTCAAGAATGATGTTTGGGACATCGTACCTAGACCTAAAGGTAAATCTATTATATCTTCTAAGTGGCTCTTCAAGATCAAGCATGTGGCTGATGGGAGCATCAAAAAGTACAAGGCTAGGTTTGTCACTAGAGGATTCTCTCAGAAAGAGGGAGTAGATTATGAGAAAATATTTGCTCCAATTGCTCGTTATACATCTATCAAGACCATCATTACGATTGCAACATCTAAAGGATGGAGGATACACCAGATGGATGTGAAGACAACATTTCTAAATGGTGTGATCGAGGAAGAGGTATATATTGAGCAACTTAATGGATTTGAGGTTCATGGGAAGGAGTCTCATGTTTGTAGGTTGAAGAAGACTTTGTACGGCCTTAAGCAGGCTCCTCATGCTTGGTATGAAAGAATTGATTGTTACTTGTCAAGCTTGGGATTCTCCAAGAATGATGCTGATTCAAACCTTTACTTCAAGGTAATTGATGGTGAAGCATTAATATTGGTTCTATATGTTGATGATCTAAATCTTACTGGAGAAGATCATATCATTATCAAATGCAAGAAGGAGCTAGCTTTTGAATTTGAAATGAAGGATCTTGGTCTCATGCACTACTTTCTTGGCTTAGAAGTATGGTAGAAGCTAAATGAGTTCATTTTGAGTCAAGGGAAGTATACCATTGACATTCTAAAGAGATTTGGTATGATGGATTGTAAATCCATGTCCACACCTATGGAGACAAATTTTTAGAAGATTAAGGAGGTTGCAAGTAGTTTAGATCTGGTGGATCGTACTATGTACAGGCAGTTGACTAGATCATTGATGTATCTAGTCAATACTAGACCAGTCATTTGCTATGCAGTGAGTGCACTTAGTTAGTTCATGTGTCAACCAAGGAAAATACATCTAGTTGCAGTGAAGCATATCCTAAGATACTTGTGTGGCACAGTTGGATGTGGCTTGAGGTATTTTCGATGTGGACTTGAGCTGCATGGATATACCTGATTTCGATTGGGTAAGGTGTGTCACCGATCAAAAGAGCACTTATAGATGTTGTTTCAGTTTGGGGTCTATGATGATCTCCTAGTGTAGCAAGAAGCAGTCTTTAGTAGCAATGAGCATCATAAAGGCTAAGTATATTGCAGCTTGTGTGGTAGATCAAGAAGCATTGTGGCTTCGAAAGCTCCTTGCAGGATTATTTGGACAATTGTTGAAGCTGACTGTAATTCTTTGTGATCATCAAAGCTATGTTAAGCTTTCTATCAGTCCAATGTTTCATGATAGAACTAAAAATGTTGAGATCAAATACCACTATATTAGAGATATGCTATTGAGGAAAGCAATCCAGTTGAAGTATATTAGCACTGATGAGCAGACGATAGACATTCTCACCAAGCCTCTTGCTAGAGTAAATTTTGTGTACTTTCGAGACAAGATTGGTATTGTTGAAAATGAATCCCTAGCTAAGGAGTCTCAATATCAGTGATCCTCTTATTTGCTTTAATGAATTTTTCTCTCTAAGAGAGATTTGAGGTGTAAGCCCTTGTTTAATGCACTTCTCTCTGTGAGAGATATTTGATGTGAAATTTCTTTTTTCCACCCTCTGGGAGAGCCATGGTGGAAGTCATGTGTGTGACTTCATGACAACATCATGTGAGAGAGTCCGTGATGATTTTTCTTGTACTTGTGCTTTTCACCCTCTAGGAGAGCCATGGTGAATGCCACGATGAGGTGACAACATGACGTTGAGTGATGAGCACTTATGCATACCATACATGGGTGTAGCCATGGTGGTTGATATCATGATGAGGTGATATGTTCCTTTTCCACATATGGGAGTAGCCATAGTGGTTGACATCATGATAAGGTGATGTGTCTCGTATAGTTGGAAGTATTCCTCCCTAGCTGAGAGGGAGTGTTGATGTTATAGCAGCTTCTAGCTCATTCTTCCAGCCACGTGTCAAGACATAAAATTTCATATAGCCTATTGGCTATTTATTTTTATTGAGATAATTAAGTGAAAAGGTGCTTCACTTGGCAACATTATAATTTCTCTTGGGCCAACCTTCCTTGTAATTCACATTTATTATTTGTAATTATATTATTTGTATTATGGTCGACCTTGTACATGAAGAGGTGCTACCTCTCTCACATTTGTATTTATACAAGTTCATTTCCATTCATTCAATCATCAAGAAAGTTTAAATCATTTTCTTCATTCAAGTGCGAATTCCTTCTAGAGTAGATTGTAGATTTTCTCTAAGTGTAGATTTGAAGATCAAGGAAGTGCAGATTATTGTTTATCATTGCATCTAGAGTTGGTGCTGAATATAGGCCTTGAGTGTGGCCTCATTGTAAATATATTTTTTTCCATCTTTTATATATATAAGAGAGATCTTTGTTGTTGGGTTTTTTCTCCCTCAAGTGGAGGGTTTTCCCAAGGTATTTTTGTGTTTGTCCCCATTTTTGAGTTAAATGTCAGCTACATAATAATTATAAAACTAACATCAATGCATGATATAATATGGTAGAGAATTAACAAGGTAGTTCTCATTGTATGAAAGCACATCACTGGTTTATATCCCATTTTTGAGACATTTTTTCATGCAACGAGCATTACCTTGTCAAAGCATTAATGTAAATGCATCGATATGGCAAGAAATATTAGAGTATAGGTGGTCAAACAAAGAAATGGGATCTCATGGTGTTTTCAAAAGAAATGGGGGTAACAAGGTGATGTACACTTTTACATCGTGGAGACCCCATTTCTTTGAGGTATTTTCACACAATCAGCACTACCTTGTCACGTGTCAATGTAGTAGCATTTTCGATATAGGTTGAAGTGTATGAATGTTTAAAGAAATGGGATGTCACAAAGGATGTACATCACCATGACACTCCCCATTTCTTTGAGGAATTTTTCATACAACGAAAGTACATCACCGCGGAGACTTCATTTCTATGAGGCATTTTTTCATGAGTACATCACCGAGAGACCCTATTTCTTTGAGACACTTTTTTCATATGAGTACATCATCGTGAGACCCCATTTCTTTGAGGCATTTTCTCATACAACGAGCACTACCTTGTCAATGTGTTAATGCGGTAGCATTGAAAAGGTAGTGCTCGTTGTATGAAAAAATGCCTCAAAGAAATGGGGTCTCACAGTGATGTAGAGCTTGTTGTATGAAAAAACATCACTATGAGACCCCAATTCTTTGAAGAGTTTTTTCATACAATGAGCACTGCCTTGTAAATGCATCACCCTCAGACCCCATTTCTTTAAGGAATTTTTTCATACAATGAGCACTATGATGCAATACAGGGTGGTATTGGACTCCAATAAACAATTCCCAATTGGTTAGGAAGGTTCCAAACAACTCCTAGGGCGACTTCCTTCTTTGAGCCACCAATTTGCTTGTAGCACTAGAGACACACTTATTCAACTATATCTCCAACTACAAACCACTTTACGACTTCTTGTACACAAATTCAGGGAACCTTTAGGTTTTTGTTCAACATATCCAATCCTATGGTAGAGTTTTTTTAGAACATCTCAACACAATCAACCCTTCACTGCTTCACAATGGCCTAATTAGGCCTCTTTTCCAAAGGAGGTCTATCAAATCTCACTTCCTTGTCCTCAAAATATTCATGGACACTGTGAACCAGTCAAAAAACTAACATATCTCACATTAGTTTTTGTCGAAAAATCCACAAATTCATTGCCCTAACTAAAAACTAGTAATTCCATCATTGGCAATCAACTTTCCAACCATCAAGCATGTGCTACAGATTTTTTTTCCACACCACCTTGCCAAACAAACAAAGAAAACACACCCCTACATCCTAACAAGCCCATTCCACCCATTTATTAAGTTGCAGTGAGGTGGAATGGCCTTAAAACTTCATTATTCTATCAAAACCCTAAAAAACCTAATTAAGAGAGCACTTTCAGAAAACTAAACTTTTCTCCCTCAAAATATGATGAATTCCCCTCAAATAGGAATCAAATGAAAGCTTACTTGAGGCTCCACCAAATTTTAGGGGTTTTACATTGATTATAGATTGTACGGATATGTACAGAACAAAGAAACACAACAATTCTCAGAAAATAACACCAAAAACCGAGTAGAATGTCTTATTTCTTCAAAATTTCAACATGCCAACATGCCTTGAGAGTTTTGGAGGCCTTTCATGATGTTTCACATAGGATACCAATGGTTCACAACTAAAAATAGAGGTTGTGACCGTTGAACTTCCAACAACCATTCAAATTTGGCACAAAAACATAAAACAACATTAATCATCCATTAAGTTGTAGACCAACTAAACATCACACACACCTAGACCTATTTCTTACATCAATATTTTTGGTCTCATGACCTTATTACAACATGACACAAATACCCTGCACACAAACTAGACTCCATTACACTTAAGAACCCAAGATTTCCAATTTGGTGCTCCTGCACCATACAACCAAGGAGGAGAAATTTCATCCTCCAGTTGAAAGGAGGTCTGCAACAAACTTTCCATGCTTAGCAATGTCTTCTTTAGACATCCAGGTTGCTGCTTCTTCAGGAATTCCAAGCCACTTGACCAAATGCTCTTTGTAGACTTTTCTCCTTGTTCTCTTCACCTCCCTTAAATCTAGGTAAGTCTCAAGCTGCATGGGTTGAGTAGGTGGAAGATCCTTGATCCAGTCTTCATCATCATTCACAGGTTCACCTACTTCTTCTCTTGCAAAAATAGATCCCTCATAGGGATATAGGTCAATCACATTAAAGATAGGTGATATGGAAACACCTGGTGGGAGTTCAATTTCATAGGCATTGTTTCCATACTTGCAAACCACCTTGCAGGGTCCTATTTTCTTCATCATTAGTTTGGTGTACTTCCCCTTAGGCAATCTCTCTTTCCTCGGATGCACTGAATCACCCACCTTAAACTATACATCCTTCCTCTTCAAATCTACCTTGTGTTTATCCACATTCCTTTCAATTGTCTCCTTAACTTGCTTGTGTATATCATGCATGGCCACAACAAAATAATCTACTTGAGCACTCCTATTATTCACTCCAATCAAATCTCTTAACTCATAGACACCTCTAGGGTGCATCCCATATAGAACCTCAAAGGGAATTTTTCCAATAGTCCGGTTAACCGAGTCATTGTATGCATACTCTGCTTATGGTAATATCAAATCCCAAGATTGCTTATGCTCTTTAGTTAGACACCTCAGGAAGTTCCCCAAAGACCTATTGACAACCTCAATTTTCCCATCTATCTAAGGGTGATAGGTAGAACTATAGGTCAGATTGGTTCTCGATTTCCTCCACAATGTCCTCCAAAAATGGCCAATGAATTTTGAATCTCTGTCAGACACTATAGACAATGGTAAACCATTAATTCTTACAATTTATTTAAAGAATAAACTTGCAATGTGAGAGGCATCATTGGTGGTTTTACAAGTAGTGAAGTGTGCCATCTTATTAAATCTGTCTACTACAAAATCTATGCTATTATACCCTTTTGATGTCCGTGGCAGTCCTAGGACAAAATCCATGCTTATAGCTTCCCATGGTCTGCTAGGTGTTGGATATGGTTGGTATAAACCAACATTTGAACTTGTCCCTTGAGCCCTTTGACAGATGACACAACCTTCCACAAAAATTTTGACATCCAAGTGCATCTTAGGCCAATAGTAGAATCTTTTAACCTGATCCAAAGTCTTATCACAACAAAAATGCCCTCCTAGGCTTCCACTATGCTTCTCCCTAACCAAATTTTCCCTCATTGAGCACCTTGGAATGCATAGTTGAGCCCCCTTAAAGAGTAGCCCATCTTGTAACACATAGTCTGCATATTCACTATGAAAAGACCCTTGTGACTGTTCACAAATGGTGAAAGCATCATGAAAATCTTTATCATCCTTATACATACCTCTGAGTGAGTCTATACCCACACTTTGAAGCTGCACCTCTTACACTAATATTGCCCTCCTGCTCAAAGCATCAGCCACTTTGTTGGCTTGTCCCTT
>VDFB02365594.1:0-34065 GCA_007258455.2 Sequoia sempervirens
GTTGCCTCATGTTGGCCAATATTATTGTCTCTCCCATTTCCATTGTTTCCATTAACACCACTATTTTCACTTGTGGCATTGTTTTGACTAGGAGTATGATTTTGAGCAACTTGCTAATCCATTCTTGCAAGCAAACGAGACATCATTTCAATCATCCCATCAAAATTCTTCTCCATCCTATCCTCTCTCTCATCCATAGTCTACTTATGACTATCTGACATGTTCTCAACTGATTTACCAATATCTATTTCTTTCCCTATTTCTCTCAAGGCCTCTGAAAAAGTATCTGCTTTTGGCACTAGCGAAAACTGTGACTGCTATTTTTTGGCCTAAATTCTGGTCTAGTATCTACAATCACTATCACTCATCTAACAACTGAATCATTATAGGGCATAGGTTGGCAGGATCATGGCTCTAATACCACTGTAAAGATCTGAACTAATATCTTTTTGTTTTTCAATTATGATTACAAGCAAAATGCACCCGTTAAGGTTAGCTTTGAAACCAAAACAATGTGGAAGTAACTCTAACCAATAATGTGCCCAAGATGGATGAACATATGGTCAGAGGATCTACTGCAATGTAGAACTGGAAAGGAACTCTAACCAAGAATGTGCCTATGATAGAGGAGCATATGGTTAGAAGATCTTATGCATGATGAATTGAAGGTAACTCTAACCAAGATGCACCAGGGAGTGATGAGCATATAGTCAAAGGGTCCCTAAGACTACTAATTGAAATTAAATAGGTGGCAAGCCAGCCTCTTCCACTTATCCAATGGGAAAATACAAGTAAGCAAATAAGAAGAAGAGAGAGTGCTAATAGCACTACTGTTCAACTTATAATAAGATAGAGTGTTTGCCAAGAACACAAGATTAGGAGCTTAACAATGCTACAATAATGTAATAAACTCTCCCATTCTTGATAAGAATTCCTAGACACAAAACTCCACTCAAAGGACCAACTTTATAATCTAATTTTGATAGACCTACAGCTAAAAAATGCATAACCAACAACTTAGAGACTCACTAAAATGCTCATATCTCACCCAAATCTCACTCAATTGACATGAAATAAAATGCATAAACTCCCAATGTTGGTGGCGCCCAAGAAGGAACTACAAAACCAACCCAAGGACTCATATTAATTTTGCATGGAATTCCAAGCATGTCTTGAATGGTACAACCCTCAAGGAGGGCTGATTTTGCTCCATAAAATCAAATTCTTGAAATTAAAATCTACAAGTTGGCATACATGGTCACCCCTAGCAAGGAATTAGATTGATAAATTACCCAGAATGAAGATATTTTTATTTTTGGATGTATGAATAAAACTTACAGTCAACTACTCAAACCAGCAACTCCAAAATTTGACTAACATGCTAGGAAACTAATCTACAAATGCAAGAAAACTCACTACATGTGCAAAATAACTCAACTACTATCTATCTCTCAACTAGTTGCTATCTTTCAAGCAAGAAGCTGAGCCAAATGCTAGGAGGTATGCTTTCCTTGAATCAACTCACTCACCATTTCGGCAATATAACTTTGTTGTAGATATCATATCATGAAATGAAGAGAAGAAGCCACCTTAAATAGACTTTCCAAGCATCTTCCAGAAGCATCTAGAAGGGTACCCAAAAAAGTAAAGAAAAATTCAAATTTGAGTTGACCCCTTATCCCTCCAAAAGTGGCGTCCAAACTCATAAAGGCAATATTTCTTTAAATTAAAATTATCTCCTCTTCAAAAGTTGGCATCCCATTTCTCCAAGAATAATTTTTCCCTTAAGAAAATATTTAATCACCTCCCAATGAAGCATCCACCCTTGAAGTCCCCCTTTTTTAAAACAACATGAAGTGATAAAGCTAGGCCAAGGGGTTAATGAGAAAATATAACATTATTTAAATCAGCTTAACTTATATCTCTAGAAAATGCACCCAAATGCCAAAATCAACCATACCAACTGAACTAACTGTAGAGAGGAGCCAACTGAATTGAAGCCAATAGGACCACTACCAAAAATAGAATTTACTAAAAATAGTAAATTCAAAAAGAGTCTCAGAACACCATGCAAACAATACCACTGTGAAGCTCTCTAAAAACCCAGAAAGAATCCATAATCCAATCTCCAATCTTCAAGCAACAACCTCCTCAAAAATGGGAGACCCTAATTTTCACCCTTTGAGTAGCCTACGGGTCTTCGGAATAGGCCAACAATCAACTAAATTGCTTACAATTGAGAAGGGGACATTACAATTTATTCCATTAGACAATATACTATATAACTAATCATACAATTTTCTAATCACATTTATGTCATTATACAATACAAATAAATCACAATCAAATTATTTGAATAAAATTAGAAATAAATAATACTAATATAATACTAAGATCATTTAGTTATATACCAAAATATCACAATATATACGAATAAGAAAAAGGTTATTTTAAACAAGTTTAAATTGATAATAGCTCATTATACCCATATAACATAAATATATACATATGAATAATTTTAAAATGGTTAAATCATATTAGTCTAATAACATTAATATAATACTCATACTTGTGATAATATATAACTAATCATACAATTTTTTAAATATAATGATTCCATTATACAATATAAATAAATGATAACCAAAACATTTGAAAAACCATGAAAATAACTCATACAAATATAATAATAAAGTCATTTAACCAAGAAAAAGAGAGTCGAAGGGAGTGGAAACAAATTCTAAGGAAAGAGGAAATTTTTTGGAAACAAAAATCTAGGGTCCAATGGCTGAAAGAAGGTTATAGGAACACCTATTTTTTTCGTGTCTCTACCATCAAACATAAACAAATGAATTAGATAACTAAATTGCATAATGCGCAAGGGGATGTGATCAATTCTCCCTCCCTAATCAGTCTCTTGGTTGTGGATTATTTTCAGAAGGCTTATGCGGCTCCTACTAAGGCTCCTAATCTGGCTCTGGACAAATCTGTTGTTGGACCCTCTCCCGACCATCATTTTCCAAAATGATAACCTTGGGATACTCAGTGTTGTCACTTCTGAGGAGGTCAAGTTGGCCACTTTCAGTATGGGGGTTTACAAAGCACCTTGCCCTGATGGTTTTCCACCAGCATTCTTTCAGATTTTTTGGGAGATTGTTGGTGAGGACCTTGTCCTAGCTGCTCATGACTTTTTCAAATCTGGTAAGATTCTAAAACAATTGAACCACACCTTTATAGCCTTCATTCACAAGATTGTTGATCCTCAATCTATGGTTGATTTTCACCCCATTAGTCTGTGCAATACCTTTTATAAAATCCTCCCTAAAATAATGGTAAACTACATTAAACCTCTCCTTGACAAACTTATCAACCCAACTCAAAAAGGGTTTGTGCCTAGTCATCATATCCTTGATGCTACCATAACCACCCATGAATTGATCCATTCCATGGATAGATGCAACTATGATGGTATGGCCCTTAAATTAGATATTTCAAAATCCTATGATAAGGTGATTTGGGACTTTGTCTCAAAAGTCTTAGCTAAGTTTGGTTTTGACCAATCTGTGGTCAATCTCATAATGGAATGTGTTACAACGATTAAGTACTCTATTCTAGTTAATGGGACTCCTTTTGGGTTTTTCTCTAGTGGGAGAGGTATCATACAGGGTGACCCCCTTTCACCCTTCTTGTTTATCATGATTGTGGATGCCTTGAGCATGAACTTTTCTAATCTATTGTCGGAAGGGTCTATTAAGGGAATCAAGGCAGCTTCTTCCTTAGAGTTGATTGTGATCCAACAATTTGTGGATTATACTTTTCTTTTTGGGAAAGCCTCTATGATTGAAGCCAGGAAATGAAAAAATTGTCTCAACAACTACTTTGCTTGTTTTGGTCATCACATTAACTATAATAAAAGTATGATTTACTTCTTCAATAGCAATCCTAATCTGCAAGCTTGGGTGATTGTTGTCCTAGATTGTTTGAGTGGTTCTCTTCCTTCGGTTTATCTTGGTTTACCCCTTACTGTCAAGGAAGTCACTCCTGACTTTTGGAATTTGATCCTTGAAAGGATCCAAAAGAAATTGGTTGGGTGGAAAGGCTCCATCCTTAGCCATGCTAGTAAACTACAACTCCTGTTTATTGTTCTTCAAGGTATCCCTGTCTACTTCCTCTCCATTTTCAAGATTCTCAGATATATTGTTGAGAAGTTAGATAAAATTAAAAGGAATTTCCTCTGGTCGGGGATTGAGGAAAAGAAGAAATTTGCTCTGGTTAAATGGGACAAATTCTGTCAACGTAAACATTGTGGTGGGCTTGGGATTAGGAGGACTATGTCTAATACCAATAAAGCTTTAATGGCCAAATTGGATTGGGACCATCTAAGAAATAGGAAGGATTTGCGCAAGATTATGAATGCTAAGTATCTTCAAAACAGACCTTTGATCGACTGCCTTACGAAGGTTCACCCCTTGAGTTCCTTGGCCTAGAGGTGTATTTGTAGTCTCCAGGGTCTACTAAGGACTGGGATAAAATGGAAGATTGGTGATGGTAATAAAATCAAATTCTAGGAGGACCCATGGTTACTTGATACCCCTTTGGAAAGCTCTGAATTTATGAATCTTATGAGATTGGCACAATGATTTTTTGGTGTTTATATTACTAATTACCTCCTTGGCCCTCATGGTACTAGGAAATGGAATGATTTGGTCCTTTGCTGCCCCTTATCCCTTGATCTGAGCCTCCTTGCCAAGACCCTATAGTATTTTCTCTCCCTTACTAGACTTCCTTCTACCAACATGGGCGATGAGTTTTTATGGAAGGACAATAAGCAAAGAGATCTTTTAGTTAAATCAGCTTACAATCTATTAATGGACCAAGGTGTTATCCTTGATCTTTGGAAGGTCTGGAATTGGCACATGATCCCGAAAGTTAACTTCTTTTGGTGGGCTACCTGCCATAACAAGATTCTAGCTCAGGAAAATTTGAGGAAAAGGCGATTTCAAATTCCAAATAGATGTTTTTTATGCAAGTGCAATGAAGAATCAGTGGACTAATTGTTGTTACACTGCCCGTTTAGTGTTGATGTGTGGGAGCTAGCTATTGAATGCTTGGGAATTCAATGGACTATGTGTCAGGATATTAGATCATTCATCTTGAGCTGGTTTGGACCCTTTTTCCACCCTTTACCTTGTGAAATTTGGAACCAGGCCCCCCCCATTATATGCTGGTACTTATGGAAAGAGAGAAACAATAGGATTTTTAGGAACATTGAGATGAGTTTGAAGGAGGTTTTTGGTATTGGTTCCTAGCTCATTACAGAAAATATTTCTCTCTTTAATGGGAAAACCCTGGATAAAGGTCTGACTGAGGAGGAAATAATTATGGCCAAAGCTTGGCATCATAACCTAAATGCAAGCTCTTATGACAACTCAAGATCCTTGGCTAGAAGAGACACTATTTGGAAGCCTCTAGACAGTAGGTGGTATAAACTTAATTTTGATGGGGCAGCTAAAGGTAACCCGGGTAGAGCTAGTATAGGAGATGTTATCAGAGATTGCAAAGGAAATTTTGTGGCTGGTTACTTTGGGGGGATTGGTACCCACTATTCTATGATTGCAGAAGCTAGAGCGCTGCTTAAGGGCTTACAGTTGGTTGTTTCTATGGTGATTGAGAACGTTCATATCGAAGGTGATTTTGAGTCTATTATTGATGTTAACTTTGACAATTTACTGGGGTGGAGTACTAAAGGAATTCTAATAGACATAAGGCTCATCATGTCTAAGCTAAATTTAAAGATTGCTACCCACATTTATTAGGAGGGAAATCAAGTGGCTGATGCCTTTTCCAACTTTGGCACACATTGGAAATTCTCTAAGTGCTGGCATAATTTGGGGAACCTACCTCTTGACATCTAGGGTATAATCCTGAAGGAGCAGAGCCCTTACTTGATCCATGATAATGACTAATCAAGCACTTTGTTGGGTTTCATGGGTGGTCCACATGCTTGTCTTATGGGCTATGTGGATGGGTGTAAATGTTGAGGTGGCCTACAAGTGGAAAAATTTGAATAATGAGGAAGAGTATGTTTTTGAAAGGGACATCATGAGGAATTATGGTGGTACTTTGTGATTAAGGCTAAGTTGGGTCATACCTTACGTAATCTCCTTTTGGGGATTGTGCAAGTGGCCATTGTATTTTCAATTTTTTTGATTTTGATATTGATGTGACTAATAATAATGAGATCAAGCTCCTAATTGGTTCTATCCTTTCCACTATTTTGTCTGCGCTTCTAAAAGATGGCTTCTTAAGTGTTTCTAAAGTTGGCCCCGCAACCATCTTGTCTTGGTTTCTATGTAAAAACGTGGAAGGAAAACCTTCCATTGCCATCATGTCATGCTTACCTAGTGGAAAGTGTTTGGAGATCCTCATTTATGAATTCACAAAGATTTCTTTTAGGGAATTACCTCCTCAAGTGTGCAACATGTACATTGCTTGGATTACCCAAGGCTACTTTATTTGGTTTAAAATCCTAAAAGCGCGGGTGAATTTTCACCTTACCATTTTCTCTAACCTTTCTTTCATATGTTGTCTAGTTATTTTGTGTGCAGGGTGACATTATAGGTGGTGATAGGGTGCGAATAGAGCTTGACAACTATAGTGAATTTCACAAAGATCCGTTCGTGTGGTACATATGTGTTGAAGGTGGTCTAACTCCCCTAATGGAGAGTCTGGTGGTCCACAACCCTAATTTTTCTATGCAATTCATTAACTCTTGGAAAGATTGTTATGTGACTTTCAGTGACATTTCATTTGATGTGAATGAGGAAGTGATAGTGCAGGCGACGAGGCTTCTATGTTCTGATATGAAGCACCCTAAGCATACAAAATCCCAGGATAATGAAAGTATTAACAAGTTTTTGTGGGAAATGAGAAGCCGGTTCAAAACCAGTTGGGGTTTGAGTGAGAGGCTCTTCCTCAACCTTGGAACCAAGTTTTCCTTGCCCTTATGAAGTACGTGACTCTAGAAGGTAGATACAAAACCTACTACTACCATTTCCCTCTTTTAAACCACCTTAGGCATAAAATTCTGTTAAGTTTTCCTTTCTTCCTTCTAATGGATTTAGATAGTTGTTGCATTGAGACTAAGGGCATAAATCCCAATGATACTCCCAGCCTCTTCACCAAGGCCTCATTTGGGCTCCACACTCATCTTGTTATTCCCACCAAACCCATTTTGTTGTCTATCTTGAGGAGATTGAGCCTCCGCTATAACCAATATCTCCTCGAGTCCAAAGGCCCCATAAAAAAAAACACCCGGTCTGCTAATACGGATAAGCCAAAACCTTTGCTAAGAAGCTTAAGGGGAATGCAGGTGTTGCCCAGACTAGTGTTGTGGCTAGTCTCTGTGAGCTCAAGTCAACCCCTGCCAAGACTATTTGCAAACCCACCTCGAAGAAGAAAGGTAAGGAGGAAGCGAAGGATTTGATGGAGCCTCTAACTAGGGACAACAAAGGTAAAAATGTGGTGGGCAGGGATTCTAAGGGGGACACGGTGGTCATGGCTACAGGTGACTAGTGGCGATACCATCAAGAGGAGATCTGGTAGCTGGCTAAGAATAAAAGAAAGTGCAGATTAAAGACTTGGATTCATAAGAGGAGCGATCTAACAGCAAATATTGCAGGGACTGCAGGAGGAGTATGTTGAAGGGCGGCTATGTTCGATACTGCAAAGTGCAGAAGGAGAACTCGACCTCCAAATCCCCTCGGACATTGAAGGTGGAGCATGATGATCCTATGAAGATTGTGGATGGTGAGGAGGAGCTCCGCGTGTTGTAGGAAAGAATGGAGAGTTGACAAAGTAAATGTGGCTTCTGACCCATTTCATTAACAAGCCGGTCCATTGTGTTACCAGACCGCGCCGTGATTATGAAGGATGAAATGGACAAGAAGAATGTTAAAGATTTCTAGGAATGGGTCGGGGATGATGTTAATCTCCTGTCTAAGAACTAGGAAGATGTCAGTAAGTCTATTGTTGGTCTTTTTTGTCTCTTTGTTGTTGGTTCAATGTGTTAGTTTTTTGGCTTAGCCTTTTGATGTTTTTTGGTCTTGAACTTTCTTGGCCCTTGTGGCTCTCTATGTAAGGGTACAACACCTTGTAAATGGCACTTACCTTATCAAAAACATAATATCATAATTTAATAATATTAAAAATCATCAATAAACATCATTATAATCATAATATAGTTGTCATTATATAATAATAATATATACATATACTTTTCATAAAGTATAAAATGAAGTATGATACATTATAGGTTTACAATTTCACATTACTATAATACACATGAATTGTGTTGACATGTCTATTTAAGACAATTATTTACTTTATCTCAAATAGTATTTTTTGAAAACAAATAATACATTTTACTCATTAAACTTGATTATATTGCTTTTATTTCTGGCTATGGGTTGACCAAAGAGGAACTTTGAATTTGAGGAACAAAGGAAATAATATCAAAGAGAATATTGGAAATGACAGAGGGAGCAAATTATAGATGCAAAAAGGGATGAACAAAGAATCTAAAAAGGAATGAAGTAGATAGACAAATAAATGGAAGATGAAGATTACAAACAACAATAGAATAATTAGATGTAGAGAGTAGATAGGAAGAAAATACACATATGCCAAATCAAAATGGATTATTTTCCACTAATTTCAAAAATAATGTAATTGGTATTTCATAATCACTTAGATTCCCATTTCATAATCACTTAGATTCCTACCATTCACCAACAATTTGTTACATTTACAAAGAAATTTATATTGAAATTAAATTTGTTCACACTTTAGAAGGTACTATTTGCACAAGATGTAAACAAGAGAGAGGAATAAAAAAATTCTTAACTACAAATAATATGAATCTTTGACCCCAACCAGTTGAACTAGCAAACCTCACAAAAGTAGAAGAAATGTTGATTGCATGTGTAAGTCTGATTTTACAAGTTACACATGCAAGAGGTAGTCAATACAAATATAGAGGACACACGATAAGCTTTCCACAACATATTGAACAAATATCAAATCCATTGCCACATTGTATTGAAGATTTACAAATCATTTTAGTCTGAAGGAAAGATCAATGTGGCACATATTACCACTTCATAGTGAATAAGGACCGTATTTATTAAACACTCAAGTACAAAATCATCCATGACAAATTTTACTAAAATAAGACAATTGATAAAAATGCTCTTGACACTTTACCTAGAAATTCAAATCAAAATATCTTTGAACAAATTAAGACTGTGTATATAAAATTTTAATCAAATACAAATGGTGTAGCTTATGTCAGACCAGTGATAGAGAATAATGAAGGTAATATCCTTGAAAAAACTATATTGATGGTTTCTCGGCCACCCAATGCACAAAAAGAGATGGGCTTGATTCATGCATGGGTTGAATAACCCAAACATATATCCAATGACATTAATTGACTAGACAACAGTTGGTGAATCTCCAATAAATGAATGTTACATTAGGATTGCTTTATTTGGAAATCCCTACATCATTTTCAAATGGTATATGTGATTGGTTAGAACCACAAATTAGGAAAGTAAAGCTATTTGAATATGTGAGGCACCTATGTTGTTATAGAGACAATCAATAATTCAGTAAACATTCAAGATTTCAATATTATATGAAAAATGTGATAATGGGACATCATGTATAGACATCAACTGTAATTTTTATGAGAAGAAGTCCATGAAATGCACGTCACAATAAGCTTCATGAAGATATAAACAATATGCCACAGTCACAACTTGTTGATAAATTGATGTGGTTCAAAACTTCTTTAAGGGGTACATGATCATATTGGACAAAATTTCATGTTGAATCGATAGATATGTTGCATCAGATTGGTACACTCACCATTTTCTAAATACATTGAGTGCAATTGACTTGTATTGACTAGACTTACATGCAATAATGCTAGGTACATCACCAAAAACTCCAAGAGAAGCACAACTTTGGAGAAAAAAATGTGATTGACTACCCACATGTAGTTGCACAATATATGCACTTACAACATTCTCAATTCATAAAAGAAATCCTTCAAAAATGAATGAATATTCAAGACTATTGGTGTAGATATGAGTGGAAACATCGAGGAATAGCACATGTACATGGATTTTAATGGATAAATGGAGCACCAAACATGGATATTATTGATTAGTCAAATGAAGAACAACAAATTGCTACTAAAAGATATTTCAACTTGATTGTTCATGCAGGGAATTCCAGACATGATACCCATGAATGAAATCTACAAGTAAATAAATAATTTTACATTTCATTACTACAATTACAAATGTTTTCGCATTCCAAAAAATAAAACAAATTAATCAAGTGAAATTAATAAATTGCAAACATTTCCAAAATTGTACTATGAATCCATGTCTTAAAAACACAAGACAACTTGAACAAATAGATGTTTAGAAGGACTACGTGGAGATAATAAACACAGTACAAAGACATACAATATGTAGAGAGGGTGCATGTTTGCAAAAAAAAGGACAAATAGTTTGCAAGTAATCATTTCTAAAAACTTGATTCAATTTATTGTTTAACAAATGTACTTCTCTAATGCATTAATTAAATATAAATTTATGTTAATGCTATGACTTATAAGTACAATTCTCCACAACCATTAAATTTGCAAGGAGGGAAATTATATGAAGATATAAACATTTGTGAAAAAAATTTGACCCTGCCAAAAATGATGATAGACTTAATTCACACAATTGTTACATTTTGCAACTTTGGAGAGAAAATATAGATTGGAAACCTGTTCTATCAAAACATGTTGTCATTTAATATATTACAAAATATGCAACCAAATCAGAGAAAAGCTCTAAAACATACCAACAAATGTTAATATGTCTAGCATACATAGAAAATCCAAATGATTTAGCTATAAAAGCTTATAAAAAACTATTGGAAACAATAATAAAAAGAGCTATTAGAGCTCAAGAAACAAGCCATATGTTATTATAACTTTTGTTGGTTGAATGCAATAGAACATTTATCAATCTAAGTGTATCAATTGAGATTTTCAAATGTGAATTGTTGTATGTTGAAATAACAATGAAGAACAAACAATATCTTTCATTGATGCATACAAAAATAGGCTTATTGGTATGAAATCTATCTTGCTAATTGATATGGAAAAATCATGGATATATAATCCTAAATGAAAAGCAAAAAACAAATGGAATGCAATAATAAAAAAACTATTGTGAGAGTATTTCCTAAATTTCTAACTATTCCTACACGTGATGTAAAAAATGTTTTTGACTTTTGCTTCTCAAAATTGTTACTTTATAAACCATTTCGTGATATGCAAAGAGATATTGGTCATAACAATGATGCAATAGCTTCAAACTGACTACACTTCAACTATAATCCATCGCATGTGGAATGAAGAATATTGATTGACATTATTGAAGATATTACTAATTATCAAAGTGAATACATCAAAACTATCTGAGATAGTATGATAGAATAAATCAAAAATTCTATCTAGCCTTCATCATGGTCAAGCTATGAAAATTTCAAAAATGGATATGTTGGGTAGGAGAGATTTTGACAAGCAGGGCAATTGGTCTAATGATTTTCAAATTGAACAATACACAAATGAAGCTATCAATTTCATTAGCACTATGAAAAGCAATAGTTGTCTCATTCAAGATGATATACAACACTCTATCAACTATGAAACCTCAACAACAACAAAAAAAGAAAAACAGTTAACATGATAATTTCACACTACCAAAGAAATCAAAATGAATCTCCATTGTTCATGATAATTGAAGGTACAATAGGAATAGGAAATTCATATGTTATAGGTGTCATAACCAAAGAACTTAAAAAAAATCCAATGTTAGATCGATCTCCCCTACTTCTACTTGCACCAACTAGAGTTTCAACATTCAATATAGGTGCATCAACCATCATTCTAAATTGAAAATTCCAATCATAGATTTCAAAAAGCTAGAAGAGACAATATTAACAAGTTTTCAAGAGGAATTAGCCCATATCATATACATATTGATTGATGAAATGAGTTTTCTTGGTGAAATATTGATTGAAAATATAGATTCTTGACTTCATCAAGCTTTTCCTTAAAATTCAAATCAACCCTTTGTAGGTGTCTCATTCAAATATTATTCATCACATATGATTAATTTTAACAAATTCGGTTGAAGTCTATTACATGTCCTTATAGGAATATAACATGTATATATAAATTATACATTTGAATATAACATGTATATATTACTTGTAGGAATGTCAATGATCTTGGCTGGAGATCTCAGACAATTGCCTCCTATTAATGACAAACCACTATATGCTTTTGAAGTCTGTTATAGTATGCAATTTCAACGACTACCTGTAACTAAGTCTGTTTATCCCAAAATTTTAAGTGCCTGCACCACCATCTCCCCCATTCAGCGAACACATGCTTTGATCATTAAAACTGGATTAGAGTGGGATGTATATATAGCAAGTGCACTTGTCTACGTCTATGGCAAGTGTGGTTATCTGGAGAATGCGCGCCAAGTGTTTGACAAAATGCCTCAGCGGAATGTGGTATCATGGACTACTATGATGGTCGGCTGTGTGCATGCAGGATATGCGCAGGATGCGTTGCAGTTGTATCAAGAAATTTGAATCCAGGCACAAACCATAAGGATCAATTCTAAGTCTTTTGCAATTGTCCTTAGTGCCTGTGTTTACTTGCAAGCAATGCAACAGGGTGAGCAGCTCCATGCCCACATTATCAAAACAGGATTCTACACCAGTTTTTGTCTGTTACGAATGGACTTGTGAACATGTATGCCAAATGTGGAAACACCCATTACACCTGCAAGGTGTTCGATGAAATGAATCAACGGGATGTAGTCTCATGGAATGCAGTGATTTCTGGATATACTCACAGTGGAAAGGATAAGGAAGCGCTGCAATATTATTGTAGAATGCAACAAAGTAATATTATGTAAAGCTCATGAAGAAAGCAATGATCACTTACTCTTGAATTGTCCCTTCTCAGCAAAATGTTGGAGATGGCTTTGTGCAAAGTTAGGATTTGTAACGGCTTTTCCCAATGACATAATATCCCTATTTCAAAGTTGGCCTATTAGAACCAAGGATGGGTTACTTAGTAGCTTATGGGAGATCAGTCCATCAACGATATTATGGGAAATATGGAAAGAGAGGAACAGGAGGTTTTTTGACAACAAATCAAAACCAGTTGAATCAGTTATTAATATGATAGAAAGCTCAATTGTGGAAACGATAAACAACAAAATAGCATTAAGACTCAAGACAAAAGGAGTCTTTACTGAGTGGGATGGAAAAATGAGGTTTAATTGGGCAGGCCTTAAAGTCCCCATGTTTTTTGGGGAAAGAGATAAGAAGAAAGAGCAAACAACATGGAATCCACCTAAGACTGGATGGTTGAAACTGAACTTTGATGGGGCTTCAAAAGGTAATCCTGGTCCATCAGGGGCAGGATGTATAATTAGGGATAGTAGTGGTTCCATTAAAGGCAAGATTGTTGTTCCCCTTCAAGAGGATACAAATAACATAGCTGAATTCACAGCCTTATACATTGGGCTGATTGAATGCCAAAAGAAAGGAATTGACAAGTTAGAAATTGAAGGAGATTCGGCTATCACTATCAATGCAGTGAGAACGTCTGAAACACCTAACTGGAGACTTAAAGCCCTACTAGAAAGGATACTGACAATTCTTGATTATTTTGATTGCTTTACTATTAATCATGTATATAGGGAGGCAAATTTGGAAGCAGATGAGTTATCGAAGATTGCAGCGGAAGGTAAAGTGGTGAGGTGGTGGCAGTAAAGCTATGTTAGATGATCAAGGTCCTTTGTTATTGGGGCCATTTTTGCAAGAGACAGTTTGTTCCTTTGGCCACAACACTGGTTGGGACTTAATTATGTCTACTAGAGCTCTTTCAGATGTTTATATCCTGTCAAGAACAGTTGCTGTTTTGGTTTGGAGTATTAGCTTATAAATATTATTTTGTAATATAAGATGTAAGAACCTTTGCTAGTAGTTATATTAATAAAATTTGGCTTTGCCTCTTGCCGATCAAAAAAAAATATAGAACCAGATTCAATTACTCTGTCCAGTGTTGTTAGTTCATGTGCCAGCTTAGAAGGACTGGAACAGGGCAAGCAGGTACATGCTAAAATAATTCAAATTGGATTCGAACCCAGTGTTTCTGTGGGCAATGCCCTTATTACTATGTATGCTAAATCCGGTAGCATCGAGGATTCAATCCAAGTTTTTAAACATATGTCCCAAAGAGACCTGACCTCTTGGAATGCTATGGTTGGAGGATATGTTCAGGGTTGTCAATTTGAAGAGGCTATTGAGCTTTTTCACCAAATGCAAGACAAGGTAGGTGAGATGAACCACATCACATTTGCTACCATTCTCGGTGCATTTAAAAGCCCAGAAACTTTAATAAAGGGCAAGCAATTGCATGGTCATCTCTTTAAGGCTGGATTTGCAGCAGAGGCAATTGTAAGGAATGCCCTTCTTACCATGTATGAGGATTGTGGAAGCATAGATAATGCTAGCAACTTCTTTTTCGAAATGCCTAAAGAAGACGTGGTTTCTTGGAATGCAATGATTGCTGGATATACCCAAAATGGCCTTGGTCAGTAGTCGCTCAAACTCTTTTCCCAGATACATCGTATAGGCATACACATCAAACCTGCCAATTTCACCTTTGCCACAACTCTCACTGCGTGTGCTGGCTTAGCAACTTTGGAGAATGGTAAGCAGGTTCATGCAAGTATAATCAGAACAGGGTTTTATTCAGACATCTTTGTTGATACTGCCCTTGTTGACATGTATGGAAAATGTGGCAGCATAGAGGATGCGCAGAAAGTCTTTCACTGTATGTTTGAACCAAGAGATTTTTCCTGGAATACCATGATTGCCGGATATGCTCGATATGGTTATGCTGACAAAGCATTGGAAACATTTTTTGAAATGCAAGAAGCAGGCTTAAAACCAGACCACATCACATTTGTTAATGTTCTTTCTGCATGCAGTCATGCTGGTCTAGTGGATGAAGCTCGCAGCTACTTTCATTCAATGACAAGGAATTATGGAATCACACCAAGACTAGAACATTATTCGTGTATGGTCGATATTCTTGGCCGTTGTGGATTTTTGGATGAAGCTTAATCCTTTATTAAAAGCATGCCATTAGTACCTAGTGCTTTCATTTGGCGTATCCTTCTTGGTGCATGCAGAGTCCATGGTAACCTTGATATAGGAAAACGTGCGGCAGAATGTGTGCTTGAGTTGGAGCCTCAGGATGCTGCCACTCGTTTGCTGCTTCAAAAGATATATGCTGCAGCTGGAAATTGGGATGCTGTAGCAAAGGTAAGAACATTGATTAAAGAACTTGAGGTGCAAAAAGAACCAGGATGCAGTTGGATTGAAATCAACAACAGGGTTTATGTCTTCGTTGTCGAAAGCAGAAGGTATCAATGAATAGTATATTAGAAATCAATGCAAAATCAAATTCATGATAGGATGTACATGCCTCAGAATTTATCTGCTGCATGCTATTGAGTAAGAATGAAAAGGAAATAACAGGATGAGAAATTGGTAATTTCATTGGTCTTTAAGCACAGCTCTAGGGTCAAGTATTCAAAACTAAATAATAAGTACTGTGCGTGTAACCAGATTGATATTTCTGAGGATTCCACATGCCTGAACGGGTTGGAAAACAAACTTGTTATGCCATGGCTACAATTATAGCTTTTCAAGTACAGGGAATGCCCTTATGTAAATTAATGGCATAACAAACCAGAATCAACCAAAACGAAAGGTATGATATACCTGTCTACTTCTCTTGTGCAGGACGGCTTCCATTCATCACGGATGTACAAGAAAGTGGGGACTCAAAATTGGCATGTATCTGGAATAATGTAGAAATCATACGTCTTCAGTAGGTATGTATATGAATCTTAAGTGTATCCTTGCCTTACATGCTATCTTATGGTAAGAATTAGAGATAAGACTTTTTGATCTGGAATTCCATCTTTCAAGAAGATATTAAATGGATGATCCTCAGAAAAATATAATGAACCCACCAACATCAAAGAGAGAGTACAGTAGATTGGAGCCTCAGTCTTGTCCTTAACTGTCAGAGCAATTGCTCTGCTGTTATCAGCACTGTATATATGCAAAACATTCAATTGAATTATACTTCAAACATCAGACTAGATAAAAAGAGATCAGATATGCAGGAGTCTCCAAAACTAATTGCAAATATCTCCACTGTCAGCACTCTGCCTACTGTGATCACATGGAAGGTTATCAGAGTGAAGAAATGTGGAGAATAAACACAGTTCAAAATTGCTTGACAAGCTGCATAGTTTGGACGAGAAATGACATTTCCAAGGTCATGTCGAAAATAAGCAGTAAACAATTGTTTGTGGGCTACCATCCAAATCATAAACGTTCTGTCAAAAAAATAAAATAATCTCCTAATGTACGATCCTGAATATGGGGGAAGGAAAAGTTTATAGCCCCAATTTCCGGATGAATGAGTAAACAGAAATCTTGTGATGAATAGCAGTTATTGAGGTTTGAATTTAACATTCACCCACTGCCATCAAACAAATATCAAGGTAGCGACCGGTTATTTCAAGCTTTTTCTTGATGTTTTTACATCTATAACCATAAAAGTTATATGTTGCTTCTCTAAGCAGTCATTGTATTTTAAAAGGTTTACATTTATTTTTTAAAATTTTTTTGGAAAAGAAAAGTGTATTAACTTTATAGTATTTTCTATTTTTTTTTATGTATTATTATTTTTTGGGATGTTTTATATGTATAATTTTAATATATAAATTAGTTTTTTAAGTATGTTTGGTGATTCTAAGTTTCAACTAGTATTCTAATATGTAATAGATTTGTTTAATTTAGTTTTTATTAGTTTTTTTTACAATTTTATTCTTTGGACTTGATTGTAGACATGGCCTTGTCTCAATTTTTAAATTTCAAATCCTTTTTTCAACAACAATCCTGAGGCCTAATTGTTACTCATTAGCATGGCTGCTAAAAAGATTAAATCATGTATATAAAGGCATCATCCTCAAACACTTTCACATAAATGATAGATAATGAATTAAAGATCACAAAGTACTAAAAGAACAAAGATGACTTATCATTTCGTAAGAATCAATTATTAGTCCTCATCTATTAGCATTGAGCATTAGCAATAATCAACAATTGGCATTCACTGTCAAAGTGCACTGCAAAGGCACCCATTCAATGTTTAGCTTAGCAATATTTATTATCACCAATCACATTGGCATCTATGGGCAATTCAAATTTCTCTCTTATTATTAATAACATAGGGGCCTAAGGGTTAAAGAAATTGCATGCTTCAACATTTGCATAGCAAGCTCCTAATAGTGTTTCTTAGCACCACACTATTTTCCTTACACAAATATCATCTAGGAAAACATTTTTGTGGGTACTAAAGGTCTATTTAGGAAATGGATATAACTACACAATCAATATAAAATGGATTGAAGGTCCAATCATTTCCCAAATCCTCATAATCTTAGATCTCAATCATCACATACTTCTAGTTATTTATCCACTTTCAAATTTTTGATCGTATCTCTTTGTCATTGTGTTACAAAATCAAATTTTACATTGTATTGATTTAACGGTAAGCTCTAATCTCTCCAATTTAATTTTAGCAAATCTATATTTTCTATCTCAACTAATTCATCTAATCTCTTTCAAGTGGAATCCACAACATCTACATAAGTATTATCCATGGGAGGAATACAATCAAAGTGAAGCATAAGAATAAGAAAGGTAACAACATCAAGGATGGAAAGGAAAGTGAAACCAAGTTCCATGAAGGATGAGGGATCACAAATACTATGAAAAATGTGTCATCAAAAATTTATACCACTACCCTTATGGTAAAAGGAAATGAGACTATCAAGGATTTATGGTTGAATGTGACAAAGTGTAAGAATATGTCAATCCTTGATATAATTATAGTTCAAGGCTAAGGATAGGGGTTGGTGATAATCCATGGTGAAAGAATCAAAGAATTAAGCACCACTAATATTGACATGGAATGGATATATAATAATATGTTTTATCCATCTAATATGAAATATGAAATTATATCATAAAAACATATTCACAAAATCAACTGTAAGAATTATGAGATTCAAACTCTAGTACAATCGAGGAGCCTTAAGGATGAAAGATAACACACTATCTTGGCAAAAACCTTAATTGTAGATCTAATAATAAAACATAGTTATCACATATTGAAAAGTAAAATTATAAAAATGTATATCATATTTGAACTGAGAAAAAATAAAAGGATAAACCCTAAGGCCAAACTCTATGGGAGTGTAGGAAATATTAGGCTCACCAAAATGCTAAAGGAAACTTTAAGAGATAAGGGAGCATTCTTTGTATTTCTTCACAAAGTATTATTCTAGATCCAACACATGACATGATTTAATCCAAAATCAAATCTAAACTAACACAATTAAGTGAGACAAATATAAAACAAGTAATTGCATGAACAAATAAAGAATCGAAGAAGTATCACATAACTATTACATCATGATGGATTGACTAACGTATGGTAAGAAGCTATCTATGAATCAAATATGAGACTTGGAACACCTACAAATGGCTATGGTGAGTCAACATGATGGTTATAATCTCTTGGATGGGATCACTATTGTTATCCTAGTTCTAACTTTATGTGATTTGTCATGTGTTCTTTTCATTTACCTTTAACTATTATCTAATCTAAGATCGAGTGGTATTGACAAACACATTTAGGAATTGTTTAAGCTAGGATTGGAGTGATTCAATTCTTCTCACCTTTATCAAGCCTATGTAATTTTTATTTATAATGATTGAATAATGAGCCATGCGATAAATATCCTTTGAAATGATGATGTAAGCTATTATGATTATTTTTTCCTTTATTGCATGTGAATTTGATGCTCTAATGATGATGCATTTGAACCATAAACATTTTATGACTATCCATTTATTCCCAAGGTTCCTAGGGCATATCTTCTTATATGTTAGCCTAAACCTCAATTCAAGGAAATTAGCACAAAAGATGGAAGATAATAGTAATAAATTTGAATTAGGTCAAGGTGGAATTAATGAGAATTTGAATTTGATGGATTGGATTGTCATAATAACTATATCTAGGAATTATAAGAAACTAATAAATCAATTGTACATCGAATAAGAATTATAATGGGTAAACATATGGCCACATATTTATGGTTTTAATTAAATATTCTACATAAATGGCCCAAATCAAAAACTACATTATCATATCTATAAACATGGATAAAACAAGGTCAAAATTAATCATGAAAAGTAAGAAGAATGTACTCTTTTTTATTCTATACAAATATATGGTTTAGTTTTCTTACACGTTGTTGGTCACAAGACCCTCCCACTAAATCTAGAACCTTAGAATATTTGGGAGTCATATTCAATTGAAGAAGATCAACAACAAAATTGTATAAATTGTGGGTAGGAGATTTCATAGTGAATTATAAAGGAAATGCTCACAAGAGGTCATATGGGGTTGATCTTTAGGTTTTACCATTTTCCTATTCTCTATGACACTAAGTCTTACTCCTCCACATCAATGATTGGTTGACACTTAGTTGTTTGATGATGGAAACCACCAACTAATCTAGCGATCAACCACTACCCAAACATTAACTAATGATTGACACTTAGCCATGGTCAACAACATCATTTACAAAACTTGCATCATTTTTAGAATCCATTTCATTAACTATGACATTATTATTTACTCTACCATTTTATAAATAAAATTTCCTTTGTCATTTTGTCTACATATTTTAAACAATAATTCATCTATGATTTTGGTTTACCATTTTGGGTGAACCATGAACTACAATGTGTTTCAAGTGTGAAATGAAACTCTAATGGATCACTTGGAGCTTTAATATGCATTTTTTAAGTATATGTTCCATAATCATCTAATTCGTACATCTACAAATAAGGTTAAAAAATATACAAACCATATTTTACTAATGTAAAAACCCACAATGTTTGCTCTAAAAACCTTTTTATTTTCATATGTTTGGAATTTTCTAGGCACTTTATGAATTTCTTTGTTTCTCATTTTATGAAAACCCTTTCTTCCTAGACCTAAGTAGTGTTCATCCCTATATTTATTATCTTCAAAAATTGATTCAAATGCATTTTTTAGGCCTAATAATTAAGTTAGTTATGAGATTTAATCTTTTCTTGAATTAAAATTTTCTTTGAAGATGGATCCAAGTCTTTCCTTGTCCAATTGGGTAAATGGAAATAACTTTTGTAACTAGACTAGAATAAATTATGATTTCAATAAATAGGTTATATATGTGGCTCTCAAATGCAAGAGTTTTGTTGGGATGATTCCCCCTCATGTAGGCAATACATCCTTCCTTGCAATTCTCAACGTGACTAATAAGCATTTCTCTAGCCTCATTTCCTATGCGCTTGGTAAATTAGAGAAGTTGCAACACATTAAGTTGTATGAAAATAGTATGCAAATAGTGTGCAAGGTGTAATTCTATTTAGTATGCATGCACATGCATAAACCTTTATGAACTTTTATCAAACATCAATTTCTTGAGTGGAAATGTTCTACTCAAACTGGTTTCCTTGTAAAAGCCATATTTAACTAATGTAAAAACTAACAATGTTTTCTCTACATAACTCTTATTTTCATATGTTTAGGGTTTTCTTTTAGGGAATTTATGAGTTTTTATTTACATATTTTTATGATACCCCTACTTCTTATACCTAAGCAACATAATTTATCCTTGTATTGTTCATCCCCATAATTTGATTCAAATACTTTTATTAGATTTAAATAGTTAAGTTAGATATGAAGATGGAATCGGGTACCTTGTCCAATTGGGTGAATGGAAAAAAACACTTACAATTAAGATTTTTCTTCAAGTAAAAATATCTATGAAGATGGATCATATTCTTACCTTGTCCAATTCGGTGAATGGAAATAATATTTACAAGTGGATTGGGAATTAATTAATGGTCACAATTAATGGGTTGTGATTGTGGTTCTCAAATACAAGAGTCTACTTTAAATGATAACTCCTCATATAGGCAATATGTTCCTTACTATTATTGTAAACTTAGTGATAACTATAAATCTTTTTAATCAAAATTAAAACTTGAACTATGAGTTATCTTAACTCAATGTGTTATCATTAAGTATCATCTTAGTTGAAATTAGGGTTAAGGATTAAGGGATCAAGGATGTAGGATTAAGGGTAGTAATATATTAAGGTATTAATATTCATTAATTCCTTCCTTATGATTAGGGTTGGTAGACATATAAACTCTATCAAATAAATAAACTTCTTAGTGAATTTTTTTATGTTCACCTCTATCTCATCAAGAGTGTTTAGTTCTCATCAACCCCTCTAACCATATAAAACATGGGAACTTTAGAAATGTGATCATTATTTGAGTTTACATCTCTCAACAAAGAAAGGTTGACAAAAACCAATCATAAACATATTATACTCTTCTTAGGAAAGAGAGTATTGATATGATATTCATTTGATGTTATTTGAGCTATCTCTACTTAGTAAATTCATCTCCAAAAATATTTGGTTGTTAACTATTAAATTAATCTATTATTGTAACTTAAAATATAATCACAGTCAATTTAATACCTTATCATTAAGGATTGTCTTAGTTGTAATTAAGGTTATTATTAAGGGATAAGGGGTTGTAATCTAGCAAGGGATTAACCTTCAATATTTTGTGCCCTATGGTTAGGGTTGGTAGACTTAAAAAATTTAAAGAAAAGTTTTGGTGTCTTTGTATGTTTAATTTAGGCTCATTACAAGGGCTTGTCTATTGTCAATTCTTGTAACCACATACACCATGGGTAGTTAACAAATGAGATATATATTTGAGTGTCTACTCTTCTTGGCATGATCAAAATAAATCAAAATTTAGATTGAGATGCATATTAAACTTAAGATGGATTCTTTTAAGGAAAGGTATCCAAAATAATTGGTTGACGATAAGTGTGTAGATTATATTATGTTGCACACACCAAAATATGGGTTCTTAAATAAAAATGCAAACCAATGCTAACATACAATATTAATTAGAAAGGATTAGAATGGTCAAGCATAATGATCAAGTCTGCTTTATGCCTTCTAGCTTTTATCTTGTTTTAAATAAATTCCTTGGTTGTATAACATTATATTATTTATTAGATTCTCATGGACCACTAGAAGTACAATGAAAAAACATATATTTCACATCTCAAGTTGCTCAATTGAAATTGATGGGAAAAGTGAATTTAACTATAAATTACAATCAATATGTATACATAGTTCTCTTGTGTTCCAACAATTAAACAAATATATAAAATAACCATGTCCAAGATAATGTTCTTATATAACTAATAATATTTTAGGACATTAAGGAAATGCATATTTCTTTATTATTGAATATTATTCTCTTGTCCATGATAGTTGTATGTCCTATTAAGGTTTTTGACCCTTTTACCACATTGGTATCATTATAGTGATTGGTGACTATTTAGTTGTGTCCATAGTTTGTGTGGGAATTATGCCATTGTAAGAATATTGTGTAACAGCTAAAGTCTTCAATTGTTGTTAAGCAATCACTATGATGAATATGTGTATATCAAAAAGGAACATAATAGTCACACATATTGAATACTGTACAAATCATTTTACTTTGTTTTGCACTCATATTTAGTGTTTTCCTTTATTTTTCCATTTTACCTCTTTATAGCCCTTAATTTTTTCATCTCCTTAGTTTTCCCATTTTCATGTGTCTTGAGCCTTCCTAACCTTATTTATTATCCCTATGTTACCCTTACTCCTTTCCATTCTTTTTTCTCCTATCCTATTTTTCCTTCACCCTTAAGTTGTCCTTGTCTTTATTAGCAAGGTCAACTTTATCCATTGCTCTAGAATGAAAGGCCTTTTTGTTGTCTCTCATGTGTAGACTACCCTTATTTTTTCGTATCTTACAAATCATGATCCCAAATCAAATAAAACAACTTCCAATAATATTGGTTCCACCTATTCATCCTCTCAATTTGATCTAATCCTCCTTGAGATAGAGTAAAAATACAACCATGTGTATGTCCCCTCTTTTTTCTCCAAAAATTGAATGTTAGGTTACCCTAGCCTTATTTTTTTCCAATTGTTCTCTCACAAAATATTATTAGAATCCTCAAAATCTATAAAAGGTTCCCCTTTTCTTTGATTTGACAACCACACACAACATACACGAATTTTCTCTCTTGCATTTTCTTGCTGTTGGGTTGCAATCCTAGTGCTTTGGAGCATTGGAATACTAACATACTTTTGGAGAATCATTCTAGAGTTTTGAATTCCATTCTCATAACATCTTGGAGCATTAGTATAGATTTTGTGTCATCCTTTTTATTTCATAGTCCTTATTGTATGCATGCAAATGAAAAAGGAAATAATAATCAAAATGAAATCAATTGAATACTCAAATAAAAAACATGCAAACCTCAAATTGAGCATGATGGATTCTATAACTGTCCCCATTTATTGCATTAATTTCTTGTTTCAAAGATATTTCCAAAGACCATGCCATGATCATATACTTAAGAATTTTCAGTATTTGAAAGTAAAAATAATATTATGCATGATGTTTTAATTATTTTCAAGATATTATAGCATTTTATTTTGTTTATAATGATCTTAGAGTATAAATATTCTAGAAGATAACTTCTACATGTAGCAAGGAAGAAAGCCCACAACTAATTTTGTAGCATGTCTGTAGCAAAAGTTGCAGGTTCATTCAGCCAAATTCATGAGTGCCCAAAGCTAGGGACCATAATTGTTGATAATTGTTCAAGCAGCAATAACTTCTACACAAGTTAAGGAGAAACTTCAATAAAGAAGAGAAGGGTGACTAATAAGTGGCAAACATAGTAGTAATTCTTCAACAAGGATCGAGTAAGAATTGAATGGTATATGCCACTCATATTTATGTCTCTCACAAATTGATTCCTCCTATACAATAGTTGGAAAGTTATAATAGGAATTTTCTTATTTAGGCTTAATTGCACTTAGTATTCTACTTTTTTTCTAATTTTAAAGTAAGATAGTCCTCCTCCTATATTATAGGGAGTGTCTAGTCAAGTGTATAATAGTTTTTAAGAATCTAATAAGTTTGTAAAAGAAAGATTTGATATATATATTGAAGATTCAACATATCTAGATAGAGATATTTTTCCTACAAGATTATATTATTTTTCTAAGTAGATAATTTGAAGATATATTTTCCATTTTATTTAATCTCATGTGATGTATTATAGGAGGATCTAATTTAGTTAATATTATATAAATTAGAAGAGAGGTGTTGTTGACCCAAGCAAGGGTCCCCTTGAGGTTAACTGCAATCATGCTTTAATTCTATTAGTTTCATTATTTTAGAAATCTTAGCTACATTTAATTTTTATAGTTAGTTTAATGTTATTAATAAGGAAACTATTAACATGTGCCAACAACAATATCTTTATAGCAATTGTTATGCAATTCTTGTTTGATTGAATCCCATAGAATTTGCAAAGCTTATTTTCCTACTATATACAATTATTTGAGTTAAGCTACATAAGTCTTTAGTCTTACATACAGTATTGTCACCATTCAAGAAGAATACAATCCTATTTTTGACATGATAAATGAAACACATTGTACTAAATAGATTTCTTGATATGGGATAATGATATATGTTGAGTCTTGTGCACACCTTTGTTACATCAAATTTATTAATCATTGACGGTTCTCGATATTTTCATGTCATTTTCAAGGATGGTGTCAAGCTCTAGTATTTATGGGTCTTGAATTGTTTTTTCTATACTTTCATAGAATACAAGTGTATTTTCAACACTTAAGACTTGTAGCTCCATTAGTGAAACTACTAAACTATTCACTAGCATTGTGTAGGGAGGAGAATATTAGCTCTATAAACATTGCTTGTGGTGGAGAAGAGATTCATTCCAGGGAGATTTCTTCTCTATAACAGTAATCAAGAAGAGATGTCAATAGAAGAAGAAGATGTTGTAGAAGGACAAGCAAGTGAGCCCCTAATTCTTGAGGAATAATTTCCTGAAGCCCCCCACTAATTATTTCAAGTCAAGAATCAAATAGGCCTCATTATCAAGTCATTCCTTCAACTTACAACCAAAACTCCAGCACCATGATAGGTGATGCAGCAACCAAGGAGCCTCCTAAAACCACTACCATCCAATTCCCCATTTCTAACCAAGAATGGCATGCTACCATGAAAAAATCCCACCTTATGCCCTACCAAATTTGTATGGTTTTATCATAAAGGACCAAAACACATTCTTATTTGGATTTGATGTCCTTTGTTAAAGTTACAATTATTCTAAAAATGTGCACTAGTTGAAGATTTTCCCAACACTCAAGGATGTTGCCTTGAGATGGCTCATGGGATTTGGGAGAGATATAGTACTCGATTAGAGAACCATGAAAGATAAATTATTGAAGAAATATAAAGATGACTATCAAGGAAGGGACATGAGGAGAGATGGAATCTTCAGGATGAAACATAAAGAAGATGAATCCTTGGAAGATTATGTGGAAAAATTCATGTTTTGTTCTAGGAAATTAAAGATGTTCCAATCTACACTACAATTGTTAAGGAACTATGTTTGAAGAAGTCATAATGAAAAATGTAAAGACCCAAAAGCTATCCATGTTATTGGATACCTTTTTTATATCATGCTTGGAAATGTAGTTGTTCCAAAATATGTAGACCCTGGTAGCCTAGTTGTAGATGTTCACATCAATGGAACCTTCATACAAAATATTTTAACTAACTTTGATGATTACATAAATTTAATGACCAAGGAAACAATGCAAATATTGCAACTTGTTGACCTTCATCCTATCCACACAATACTACAATTGGTAGATCAGTCAATTGTTAAATCGAAGGGATCATCCTAGAAACATGCAATAGATTTTATAATCCTAAAACCAAAGGCTAACTTGGGAGGATACCCACTTATATTAGGTTGACCATGTTTGGAAATATTTTATGCATTTATTGTGAATAGGTTAGGGAATATGATAATTTCTAATGGAAATGTGACTAAAAAGTTATTTTTTACCCTCTAGCACAACCTTTTGCTAACTTAGAACAACTAGTATGGCTAAATATTAAGGATAATGACCAATATTTGATTTAAACATTAATGACTACTAGAAGAATCCCTTTGATAGAAACCTGAGATGAGGATACCATCCTCTCAAATATTATGCAAAATAACTATGGAATCAGCCCATAACAAAACTTTTGTTTGGAATGACTATCTTGCTTGTTGCATAGTACCCTTCCTGATGGGGTTGGTTATTAGTATCTTTTTACTAATTTTCATGTACTTTCAAGACACATTATATATGTTTCTAAAGTACCTTTTAGACAAATACTTCCATGTTTTTTATCCTTTTATACATACTTCGTAACCTTGAACCAAGTATATGGATATGAAATATGGTGATAATATTCATAGCAATTGTGTGATTTAAATATGAGAATGTATGCATATGAATAGAATTCTATGATCTAATTATAGAGGTTAGTTGTATATGTATGTTGTATGGATTAATCTTTTTGCAGGCCAACACAAGGTAACAAGAATAGAGTATTTGTAGCTATAAGAACCAATGTAATGAAACAAGGGATGATTGAAGGTAAAATTTCCTAACCACCTAAAGTGCAGGAAGTTCAAACCGCCTAACTATCCTAAATGCACTTGAAAACAAAATTGAAAAACTTTATCAGCAATACTTTGGACACCATCGAAAGAGTCAGTCACAATATCAACAACATCTCAACAATCTTCAAAACATAGATTCATGTCATCAACAACATGTTCAACATCAAGACACCTTGTACCAACAACCCCCATCCTATGATCCTTCATACAATGCACAATATCAACAAGGGTTACAACAATAAAATCAAGATCCTAATGTTATGCAAAATTGATATGGATATTCCTTCATTCAAAACCCCCAACAAAAAATAAACACAAATCCTCAAACATCTCATTATCCACATCAACAACATTTCCAACATCATCAAAACATTGATTCGTATCAACAACAAAGTCTATTTCCACATCAAGTGAATCAACAACATCAATTGCCAAAACAAAATTCACAACACCAAGGTGTGTACCTCAAATGCAATATCAAGATGTACCTCAATCGTAGTATCAAGGAGTTCCACAACCCCAATATGTGCCTCAAACATAGTACCAAGGAGTTTTGCAACATCAAGGCACACCCCACCCTCAAGGTACTGACAACACACAAAAAGTATTTAACCCTCCTTATACACAACATGGTTATCAAGGGTCCACACCTTCATAAATACCCACCTATGATCAAAGAAACATCATCTAACAACAAGGTTATAACCTCCTTCCAAACCAAACGAACACACCTATTGATGATATAACCTTGCAGTTAGAAAATAACAATCAACTCGATTACCAAAATAATCAATTGAACAACCAATAGAAAAATCAAGATCAGAACAATCAAGAGAGGCCACAAAGGAAATATTACCAACAAAGAAGGAAATTCACCCTTTTGGGAGAGACTTTAGAGGTAATCATGCACAAACTAGTACAACAAGACCTTATCAAAATCAACAACAATCCAACTTATGGTGATCCAAACTTTAAACTCCCTTGGTATAACAAGTACGAATGATGTGAGTTCAAAAAATCAAGGATCACACAATGAAAAAATGCATAGAACTCAAAAATATCATCCAAGACCTTATTGATCGAAAGGAAATTGCTATTGCATACAACATTCAAGGTTCAACCATTATGAAAAACATTAACAATATCTCAAAAGTTGAAAACCAAGATCAAGAGCCATCTACTACTAGCAAAATCAACAATATCTCAACCTCATTGAAAGTTAAAAAAAGAGATCAAGAGCCATCTACCAATGAAAAAATAAACAATATATCTACCTCAAATGTTATAGATAATGATAAAGTCATCTATTGATGATAACATTGACAATATCTCAAAAGTTGAAAACAATGATCAAGATCTATCTACCACTAATCACGTCAACAATGTCTCTACATCATCCAATGATCAAGAGGACATGCAACAAGAATTTAATTCCAAGCATGATCAAAATCAATCACCTAATTCTAGCAATGATCTAGTCCAAGATATATTGGCATCATCCAACCTTATGGCAGCACATATTGGCAATCAAGAAACTCTTAATACAACACTTATACCCAATGCAAAAAATCTAAGCCAAGAGTTATCACCCATATGTCCAAATTTTGAGAAAATCCAAGGATCCTTTACTAGAAATCCCTTCTTTGAGATTGATTCATGTCAAGAGCACGAACCATAGCATATCGAACATAATACCACACAAAGTCAAGATCAAGAATCCTTGTCATCAAAATGCTACAATGACTTGGCAGATATCTTCCAAGGCATCACAATGTTTTCCAAAAGAAGAACAAATCCATACACCAAGAAAACATACACCTACCCATGAGATGCTTACTCCTAATGAACATGTAGATGATCTTCATTCAAAACAAGAGTCTCATACTCTTGATATCATTACTAAGGAACAAGAGTATCCTACTCTTAGCATCTTTACATGTGATCAAAACATAGCAAAAGCTAGAGATATATCAGAAATGGATCATGAAGAAGACATATACATAAATTGTGAATCGAAAACATCCAGTGGAGGCATATCAAAAATGAACCATGAGGAAGACTTTTACATGGATAGTGAATCATCAACACCTCTTGAAGAAGCATTAAAATCTGATATTTCACAAGATCAAGTTGAAAATATCAATTAGGAAGTTATCCCACATATGGAGGATCCTATCACTTATAAACTTGGATCACTTACCTTTTTTAGGGAAAGCTATCTTGTCAATGATGAAGCTACACCTTTGAAGATACACAATAGAGCATAGAAGGATTAGCACCTTGTTTACAAGGTAAATCATATCCTATTGCAAATAAAAAAATTCAATAGATGAATTATCAAGGAAGAGGATTAGGCCTACATGAATAGGGTATCCTAGAATCAATGTGTTTCTCCACTGAGTTGGTGTTTCCTTTTTGTCAAACATGAATTTTCTCAAACTACTTATAATATCCAATTTTTCTCCTTCAATTTGTGTGAGGCTTGGTTGTATAATGGGTGTTGTAAGACTTGGTTGTTGAACTAGAGTAGTAGGACACCAAATGGTCATAAAGTGAGTAATGTTGGTGAATTTTTTGGAAATGATGTTAACTTTTGGGATTCAAAATGTTGAAAAATTTAGACCATTTTTTCACTTCATTTTTCTAGAGGATATTTTTTGAAGATCTACTTGGACTAGCCTTGAGGTGCAAGCAAATGTTGATATCTTAGAATTTTGAATAAAGGAATGATCCAAGTTGTTGTTTTGGTTTTGAATCCTAAAAATTAGGTTGGAATGTTTGATTTTGTAAATGGATATGGACCGATGTAGATATGATGTGTTTTGGAGGTATAATTATTTTTGTTCTCACAAGGTGAAAGATGTAACAAATTTTGGATTAGTCTCAAATTTGCACCTGAAGATGGAGAAAAAGTGACAATCTTTACAGTAGTAGTGTTCAGTTCTTAGGACAACTACAACAAAACATATAGTAGTAGTGATCTTTATTTTAGTTTGTGACTGGTAATAGAGAGCTCAATATAGCGGTAAGTTTTGGAAAAAGCAGTATTTTTTATGTCAATAGCAGCAACATTTTTTGTGTTAGTTGTGGTAGTTTCATCAAAAGCAATCTTTGTGGTCCAATTCTTTTGACTGGTGAAACAGTGAATTTCAGTAGCAATAAGTCTGGAAAAAGCAGTAATTTGAATGTCAACTATGGTACAATCATAGGTCAAGTGTGATGAGTATTTTTGGCAGAAGCGGTCCAGTTTAGCAATATTGTTTTTGTTTTGACATGGACTATTTAAAATAGAGAGCAATAGTGATGAATTTAACTAACTACAAGAAAATTTTGTGTCAACTATGGTAATGATCAAGTCAATAGCAATAAGTCTTTGTAGCAGCATTTTTGTTTAAGTCAACCACATTTTTCTTGTGCAAGAGTAGTAAAGTTCTATTAGTAACTATAAAAGCTAGAGAGCGATAGCGATAGGGTTTTGGTTGACTGTGATAGTTCTTAGATCAATAGTGGCAGAAATAGCAATAGTGGTGGCTTCAATTCAGATTTGCTTCTAGTTTTCTATTTTGATGGCAGTTTGGACAAGTTTGAAATTTTTGATATCTTGTTTGATTCTAATTTGTCTTGAGATTTTGGAAAGTGATACAATACAACACAACACTCAAAACTATTTGACCCTAAATGTCTATAGCTTAAGCAAGTTTCTTTCCATGAAAGCTCAAAGTTTGTGAAATTCAAAATACTAAAGCCATAGTTCCCAATGTTAACTTTATTCTTAATGTGACTTGAAATGTAAGCCTAAATATTCAGAAACCTCTAGAGATATTTTTTTAAGATATCTTTTAAGAAGTGCAAATATAGGGCTCTTTTAAAAGGTATTCACACCTAAGTCCAAAGGGCTTGAAACTTGATAACCATCTTCCATGTTTGTTTTGATGTGTTCATTTTAAATCAAGCAAAGTGTTTGATGTCCAAAGTAACCAAGAATTTTGGAAATTTCATGAAGAAAATTTACAACCTAGAGATAGGCATGTTCTTTTAGGTGGGCTTACCTCATGCCTTGAAGGAATGATTTTGCATGCAACTTATGGAGAGTTTTTTAATCTCAACCATAAATTGGGATTGGTAAGTAAATTCTCAGAAGTAAATTCAAATGCACCACTTTCAAAGAGTGTTTTGGCTAAAAAATGTGGCCTCTACTACATTGGTTCTTAGTCATGCTCAAGGGATCCAACGCTTTGCTAGTGCCCAAAAATCCACTTAAGGATTTAACCAACTTACTTAGGGCTCTATATACAAAATGGTACCACCCCTTTCGTGAATGGCACTAATAGAAAAGTTATCGCTGATTAAGTTGTTTGGCATTTAGCCTTGACCATTTATATAGCAACCTGAAGGAAAATTTTCTTTGAATCACCTTTGAGTTCTCCTATGTGGGATGTGTCTCAAAGGCAGGCCCTCTAAAGGAGGTGGTGCTAATTGAAATGAAATAAGTGTGAAACTCAAAATGATTTATGTCACCCAATATCGCCAAAAGACTTGAGGGGAGAGGATAAACACTTAGTTTTCCAAACACAAAAAACATAGCATACAATTCATTGTAATATTCTTTTTAAGCCCCTTGAGCAACACTATCCAAAAAAAATGAATGAAGTGTAAAAAAGATAGAAATTTGTTTTTTAGGTGTACCAATTTTGAAGTTTTATGGATTTCTAACAAATAGATAGCAATGTGCAAATTAGAATGTATTTTTTCAGTTTTAAGCACTAATTCTTGAGTGTTTCTAATAACCTTGTCTTAATGTGGTCAACAAAATGAAATATCATACATTCGTCAACAAAAATGAAAGTGTTTAATCCAAAAGAAATCATTCTATTTTATGAGCACCAAAAATGAAGTGTTGTTCTAATCTACGAAAGCTTTTGAAATTTAATTTTAGGAAACCAAATCAAAAGCACGCAAGTTGTGGGGTTCAATAGTTCAGCACCAATTTGAAATATTTTTCTAGACTAGAAAGCTTTTGAAAAGTTCATTTTAAGACACTAAATTGAAAGCGTGCAAGTTGTGGGGTTTAATTGTTAAACACCAATTCGAAGTGTTTTCCTAAACTAGAAAGCTTTTAATTTGGAATGTGACTTGGATCATTTTCCTTCTCTGTAATAAAATTGTTAGTTGTTCTTGGATATACACATGGCATGCTCCTACAAATCCTACATAATCAATGTTAGCAACTTTCAAAGACCCAAAACAATCACCTGTTAGCATTAGAAATTGGAAAATTGGTTTGTAGATTTTAATCAAAAAGATACAGAGCAAAAGCTCTTAAATGTTATTCAAAAGCGGCCATATTATTTTTAGCAAATGTAGTCCTAATTGTCAAAAGCGGCCCTACTATGTGCAAGAGTCGTTCAAATGTCAAAAGCAGGCCTATTTTTTAAGAAAAAGCGGTTAGACATGTCAATAGTGGTTGCAAAAAGTGTAACCATAGTTGAAACGAAGGAACGACCATGTAAGATTCATGTAGTGTTCACATAATTTTTTGTCAAGTGTGTTTCTAGAAAGTGCAACCACATTCCAAATCCTGCAACTGCTCAATTAAAACTCACAAAAAGGTTAGTGTGAAGGACCAAGATCCCATCAAGCATGCAAGAATGTGTAAGGGGGAAATTGAGATATGAGAAAACAACATAATTGAATTGAACTAATCTTAATTCAAAACAAAATTATGAATTCCTAAACCCATTACTCATTAAATTAATGATACAAGATTAATGAATTCAATTAAATTAGGCAATGTAATCAAAGAACAAAATGATGATTTTGATTAACTAATATCGTTACCCATCTCATGTCAACGTGTATTCACAAATGATGTTGGATTGTGTTGTATCAATGCGAATACTCCATTATGTGTTGCAAAAGCTCCAAATATATAAATGGTGATCAAAGATGTGTGTTAAAGCTTTCAATAAATCAAATGGCACTTTAGCGTTACTTCGTTGCACAAGAGATATCAATTCTCTGATTGTTTTTTAGGATGAAGAGGATTGTTATATAGATTTTATGATTTGAGATGAATGTGCAAGATTAAACAATGTTTCAAATCAAGATCAATGGTTGAAAGTTGTTGAGAAGAATTAGATTGCGTAGGTAGATTTTGTGATCAAATCAATTAAGGATGTTAATTGATCAATCAGAGGAAATAGATTGCCTAATCTATGGAATTAAGGAAATTACGTTGAGCTTTTTGTGGGATTGAAGAACAAATGAATCAGTTAGGAAATAGATGGATTAGTCAAGAAATAAATGAATCAGTTAGCCAATCAGAGTGAGCAATCGATGGTCATAATTTACTCAATCATGAAAGTGGGTGAGGGTAATTAATTAATTAAGCCTTTTTGAGTTGAACGTGCAAGTCATGTTTGAATTTACAAAAAAAGTTGTATTTGTTTGTTTTGACCTTTTTGAATGATGTTTGAATAATTAATTTAATTATTCAAGTTTAGGGGATAGTGATTTAATTAAGCTATTATGTTTTAATTATTTAATTGATTTAGGGGAATAGGGTAAATTAGCGACATAATTAAATAATTGATGTTACTTCATTAATCAAGATGAACAAAGTTAGATTAAGACTTTATTAAATAAATAAAATTTATTTAATTAGTTAAAAATGATAAAATAGCAAATTAATTAAATAATGTAATATAATTCTATTAATAGAGGAAATTAGGGTTTTTGATGTAATCGATGTGAAATATAGTGATATTAAATGATAATGATGTCAATGATGAGAACATGTCATTCAAGATGTGTGATAAGTGTTAGGTCATTTTTACATGTCTACAGGGTGAGATGATTAGGATGGTTAAAGATGATTAAGATGAGATAATTAGGTTGAATAGAAATGAGATGTCTTAGAATGAAAAGGAATGATTAGAATGAGATGATTGGGATGAAATAATATGATTAGGATGAGGTGATTAAGATCGAAAGGAATGATTAGGATGAAGAGGGATGACTAGGATGAGGAGGATAATTAAAATGATTAGGAATGAGAAAAGATGATTAGCATGGAATGATTAGGATGAAAATAGGTTATTAGGATGAGA
>VDFB02365595.1:0-67271 GCA_007258455.2 Sequoia sempervirens
AAGAATCCTTTATGCATAAACAAATGTTGAAGTCCCTAAATGCTACATTTTTTTCTCTTATTCCTAAGAAGGTGGGAGCTAACTCCTTGGATTTGTTTAGGCCTATAGCTCTATGTAATGTTGTGTATAAAATTATTACTAAGTTGATCGCAGAAAGGCTGAAGCCTTGGCTTGATGACTTAATTTCTGAAGAGCAGGGGGGTTTTGTTGCTGGAAGACAGATCATGGCTGGGGTAGTTATTGCTGCTGAGGCCATCCATTCTATGGAATCCTCAAAAGATAAATCTATGTTTATCAAGTTAGACATGGCTAAAGCTTATGATCGTGTTAAATGGAGTTTTCTATTTAAAATCCTTGGGGCTTTTGGCTTTGCTGAGGGTTGGATTGAATGGGTTAGGAGTTGTGTCACTTCCTCCTCCTTTTCGGTGCTTGTCAATGGTGAGCCCACTTGTTTGTTTGGTGCTTCTAGAGGCCTTAGGCAAGGAGGTCCCCTATCTCCTTACTTATTCATCCTCCTTGCGGAAGGCCTGGGAAGACTCATTCGTGCTCAGGTTGCTAGTGGATTGCTTCAGGGATGGAGTTGGGGAGATGGTATTTCATTCTCATCTACACAATTTGTAAGGTAATCTTGATAAGGCTAGGAGCTAAAGGAGTTGAGGGAGGAAACCTCAGTGATGCGGTGTTTTTGGGCCGATTGCAGAAGCAGGCAATGCATATATAAATGAGTCCTTCACATATATTTCTTCCACCTCCTAAAGAATTCCAAAGGAGGGTGCAGAGCTGTCCACAGCCCGGTTTCCAAGATTGAAAGTTTCACTTCAGCACTTACCTATGTGGAATACACCTCTCTTGTTGTTAGAGCTCTCTCCCCAGCAAAGAAGGTTTTGGCGAGGGCTCTTGATAGAGTTTGAGAGTTGATGGGTCCGTTTGGACTTGGTGGCTTTCTTGTGAGGGTAAAAATTTGAGATTCTTTTAAAGTCGGTGGTCCAAGCTCTTCCTATTTATAAATGCTTTGTTCTTTCTGCTCCTTCAAGTTTTATTAGAGATTTCGAGAAATTGTCTCATCAGTTTCTGTGGGCTGGTAATCTTCTTCATAGAAAATGGAGTCTTGTGAAGTGGGATGTTGTTTGTAGGCCAAAGCAAGAGGGGGGTCTTGGTTTACGGCGGGCTGATTTGAATGGGCAGGCCTTGGCTGCTAAGTTGTATTGGCGCTGGTGCTCTCAACAACATATGTGCTGGGCTAAAATTCTGACCTTCAAATATTTGGGGGCAGTAGAAAGTAGGGAGGTATCAAGGTTTAGTATGGAGGGGAAAGGCTCTGTGATCTGGAGTACCCTTAAACGTGGTGCCAAGTTGGTTAAACAGGGACTTTTTTGGATTTGTAATGGGGGTCAAGATGCTCTTTTCTGGTATGATTCTTGGGATGGATACCCACCCATTGTGTCATCTCATCCCCATCTCCAAGATTTGTGCCAGATTTTTGTGGAGGCGGGTTGGAGTCATGTGGCAGATTTTAAATCTCAACAATCTTTGGGTCAAATTTCTGTGTCTAGGTGGAAGAACCCCTTGGATTGGCCTCCTGGTGGTGCAGTGGAGGATCGTCAAGAGCTTGCTAAGATTTTATCGAGTCGTGTCTGCAATTCTCTCCAAGGGGCTGATGTGCTTGCTTGGGGACCTGACTTGAAAGGAAAATTTTCGGTTGCCTCTGGTTATCAGGTTTTGGATAAACAGGTCTTTGGAAGCTCCCAGGTTTCTTGGTGGAAGCATACTTGGAATAAATTTGCTTGGCCTAAGTGTAATTTTTTCTCTTGGCTCGTGGTTCAAGGTAAGTGTCTTACGTGGGATAATCTTTGCAAACGTGGGTTCCAGGGCCCCTCCATGTGCATTCTATGTGGTCAGCATGATGAATGCTTATCACATCTATTTTTTCAGTGCTCTTTTGTTAAGACTATCTGGCATCACCGGTGGAATCTTTGGAGCTTACCGTGTTGCCATGTCTCTTCTTTGGAGGATTTTTGGAAGAGACAGGGTTCTTCTCCTGCTACAACCTCTTTTCTTAAAATTGCTTGGAGCATTGGTCCTAGTTTGATTGTTTGGCAAATCTGGTTGGAACGTAACAGAAGAATATTATTGGATAAAAAATTGCTCGTGGGGCAACTTTGGAGGCGAATTCTTGGGGCTTTGCTGGAGACTTTGACTGCACAGTGTGACTTGTCTGTGCCGATTGCTCCTGGGGACTTGGGTGTTGTAAATTCCCTGGGTCTTGCCACAGGGGGGAAGTGTATTATGAGTAAAGTGCATCGTAGGCGTGGGCATGAGAGGGTTTCTCGTGAGGGCTTTTGGTGCCCACCTGCTCTAGGGGAGTTGAAAATTAATACTGATGGGTCTTCTAGAGGTAACCCTGGGCATGCTGGGGTTGGTGGGATTGGTAGAGATAGCCTTGGAGTGGTGGTTTTCTTCTTTTCTATGTATCGTGGTTTGCAAACTAATAATCTTATGGAGGCTAGCGCTATTCTCTTGGCGGTTGAGCGGCGTTTCCCTTGATGGCAGCCGATTGTTTTAAGCCGATTCGTGTGGTTATTGATATGTTTGAATAATCAAAATTTGAGGATGTGAATCGGGCAGCTTCAATGTGGTTGTCAAACGATTATTTCTCCGCGGTTTCACCTTGGAGTCCATTTGCTTTCTCCTCATTACATTCCACCTGAAAGTGGAATAGGGTGGTCAGATGGGTCGGGCTAGATGCTGGGCTGCCTAAAAGACTCCATTTTGGTCTGGTGGGATTATCAAGCAAATTTCCCATATGGCCCCCGCTCTTATGTGAGTGGGTTGGCTGAGGATAAGGAGGTGCTTCTTGGGTGTGAATTAATTATTGTTGTTTTGGCCCCTTGTGGCTTCCTTCTTTGGACTTTGTAATGCTGTTATGATTCAATAAAGTTTTTACCCTCTTTTTAAAAAAAAAAAAATATTGAGGTTCAAATATTAGAAGATCAACACAACTAAATTCTAAACATCAATTATTTGCTAGTTGATTCTTATGGTATAGATTTATATTTGCACACTAGTTCGGTTTCTCAGACATGGATATGAACCAAAGCAATACTTTGAGACATTTATTCATGACCATCTAGGGATCTAAATGAAGATAACACAAGCCCTTCAATTTAGTAGATTTTGGTAATTACTTCATGTATTATCTCACTCTTTATTATATTAATATATAAATATGAACAGGCTTACCGCCTTTCTTTAAAAAATGATGTTTGTAAACATTGTCAATCCATAATAAAGTGTAAATGTTAAAAGATAAAAATCAATTTCAAAAATTATTTTTTTACTAGTTGATTATTAGAATTATAGATTGAAGCTTGTAGACTAGTTTTATTTTGTACACATATTTGAACCAAAGAAAAGAACACTTAATTCACATATTTAAAAGCATTTATAAAATCAAGTCCAAAACCTCTTTTAACACTTCAAATAATCAACATCTACATCTCAAAAACCATCACATTTAATTCATTTAATTTAAATATCAATCATCTAATATAAAAATAATATTATTTCTAAATAAAACATAATAATTTTTTTTCATTAAAACAAACAATTAAATATAATTAACATTAATAAATATTATAAATAAGATATAATCTTTAAAAAAAAAGTTATTATTAAAGTCATAAGAAAGATAAATCTTTTCTATTTCCTAACAAAGAAAATGAACGATACTTCGTAATATAAAAGGAACACTCACCACAATTCATGTAATGAAATGAATGTGGGATTAAGACTAAATCCCCCAATCCAATGACCGAGCAAATGTGTAAAGTGGAAATGGAAAACGCGAACAGTTATGGAAGGAGAATGAGAACGCAAATGGCAAGTGTAAACTGCAACGGTGGAGTACTACAGAAACATAGATTTGAAATGGTGCAGTTAAAGAAATGCTACAGAAACGAGAGAGAGGTTGGGTTAAGAGGGCCCCACATGGTGTCAGACATCTAAGGGAGTGTACCCTTAGAGTGTGCTGGTTAAGCTCGGCCCTCATATAATACCTTGCATTATGGAGCTCAACTCTCTGATATATTACTACTTATCAAATCCTTTGTAAATAATTGTAAACTTATGACTCCATTTAAGCATTTAATTGATTTTCTTGAATCAAAGCAAAAATATAGACACATAATTGAACAAATTCTCAAAAGAAGAATGACAACTTCATTAACATTTCATTCAAAATTCACTCAAATCCACATAAGGAGAGAAAATATATTAGAATTATACGTTTATTCATGCTTATAAGTCATATCTCCCCTGCATACAATTTAAGATAATTTGCATATATTCATCCAAAACTAAACAAAGGCCTTATTCTATTCCTCGCCCGCTTGGGGTTTTCTTAATGCCTAATGGCAATCTCATTGCATATCACTTCCTCATCGAGACATATATCTTTCTACCCATATTCAACTCAAAACCTAGCTAGAGCTTTCATCAGTTCTCTCCCTACAAATGAGCCTTGAATTCCCTTTTATATGACAAGGGAGCAACAAGCTTCAGGCTCAAATGTAATTTCACCACAAATCCTCATTTGAACAAAATCTCCATTGCATTTGAATTTCATTTCAAAACTTCCCACACGTTGAATCTGCAAAACATTTATAGTGCATGAATTGGGGTAGCGTAAAAGAATAGGGGAACACAAATTGTCATCAAAATCCCCTTATCGCTATCCACGCAAAAAAACCAGGCAACCAAATTTCTAGGAAGGCACCACAACAACTTCTTATTTACCCGCCACCCTGCCCTTACCAACACTCAGACCCTGGTATACATGCTCACTTCTAGTTGTTGCCCAATACGGTAGACTCTCAGCCTCGTCTTCTTTCTTGTCCTTGCCCAATACGGTTCGAGTCAGTCCGCTTGGGGTTTTAATTTGAACAAAATTCCATTGCATTTGAATTTAGTTTCAAAACTTCCCACATGTTGAATCTCAGAAACATAGTAGCTAATAAACTGGGAAAGCTAAGAAAGGGAACACAAATTGTCATCAAAATCCTGGCGCACGAACTGGGGAATTCTAAAAGAAAACGAAACACAAATTGTCATCAAAACCCCCTGTTCGCTATCCACACAAAGATGCCAGGAAACCAAATTGCCACGAAGGCACAACAGCAACTTCTTATTTACCCACCACCATTCCCTTACCAACACTCCTGACTTCCGTATACACACCCCGCTTTCTAGTTTTTTCCCACGTAGACTCTCAAATTTCGCTTCTTTCTTGTCCTTTTCCCAATATGGTTCGGAAGTTGGTTTTGCTTTTGGGGTTTTAACAACCAATGGCACTACGCCTATCTCTTCATCATCGAGAACAAATGCGATTGAAAGAGAGGTAACACTCTATGGTAGTCCTGAAATGCCTTGGTTACATCATCGGCAAGTTTGCTCTCGAAGGTCACGGGTGAGTGTTGGAATCCAGAGGAGCCATGCCCATACCTTATTTTCCTACCGACACTAGTAATAGAGCACACTGACTGCTTGCCTTTTTCATCTACCAGTTGAGCAGCAACGCCTTGGAATTGCAACCTTCTACTGCATCTAGTGGGCACAAGTTCGGCTTGTCAACCAAAGTACCTTCCCCCTAATAGTAGGATCGAAAGCTTTGAGCTTAAACTTAATAGACCTCCTTATCGACTTACCTTTATTTTCTCTTCTCGCATACACCGGAACTTGATTAGACTCAACCCACAAAGTGCCTTAATTGCTACAAGAATGACACTATTAGTAGTAAATTCCTCTTCTATTTATTGTGCGAGGTAATGGCAACCTTCATCAATGCTTAGTAAAAATGCATGTGCAAACATGGCAATTTGGCGGCGTATGTACTATCACCGTTTAACTAGGGCTACATGAGAATCCAAAGATTACCCTTCATGATTTCCAACAACAACATCTTCAAACAGATTGAGATTGACGTGTCTACGCAAGCAAGGAATAATTCATTAATGCTTCACCAACCTTCATCTTCCTCTTGCCAGCTAGCAAGGAACAACAGAGATTTACATTGGCTTTTGATCTTCGTTGTCGATGTAAAACCATAGGTTATGAGATCAATAGTGGAGATTGGGCCTTTTGCTGACCTCGCGCCAAATAATAGGGTGACACCTTAGGTCTGCGAGTTGGTGGGGTACGATTGAGATCTTCTCCTATATCTTCGAATCTAGAAAACCTACACATTGTATAGTTAGTATTTAATGAAAGGCTTTGGCTAAGCCGTGAGCGACATGACCACTGGACTTAATGGCTTAGGCTTACGTCACCGGATTAAAATTAAAACCCAACTTTGATTTTAATGCTTTATTTCCTCCGCAGGGTTTTATTTCCTAAGTCTCAGTTGGACCCATTAAATTCTTATCCCAACCCTAGCAAGAACAAATGATTAAGCTAAGGATTGTATTTGTTGTTATAACTTTAGTTTTAGAGAATTATTAATTACCAATGCTTATTTATGCATTTGTATATGAATCCAATTGAATGCCTTTCCATATCATTATGGAAAATTTTATTATTGCAACCCTAACTCTAACACTAATTAAACCTTGAATCTTGCAACCCTAACCCTAACTCTAACACTAATTGATTGAACTCGTATTATAACCCTAACTCTAACACTAATTGAACTGTAATCGTAACCCTAATTGTATCAAAACCCTAGAGAACTCTAATTGAACCCTAACCAGAAAATAGACAATAACCCTTACCTTAATTGAACCCTAACTGCAATCCTATCCCTAATTTAAGACTAACCTTAACCCTGACCTTAATTAAACCCTTATTGAATTATAACCCTAATTGATCCCTAACCCAAATTGAATACTAATTGAACCTTAACCCTAAGTGAATAGAAACCTTGATTAAACTCCAACCATAATCCTATTTGAATCTTGACCCTAATCATAACCATAATTCAACCCTAACCTTAATTGAACCCTAACCCTAAACATGAGTTCAATTAAGTTTAAGGTTCAAATAAGGTTAGACTTTAATTAAAATTAGTTATAGGATTCAATTAGGATTAGGGTTGGGGTTGTGGGTAAAGATTAAGGTTCTATGATAGAGCTTGGGGGTAGTGTTAGGGTTCAATTGGGGCAAGTGGCTAGTATTAGGGTTAGGCTAGGGTTCACCTGCTTCATTAATGTTATTTAGGAACTTACAGTTGCGTTTAGGTTGATATAAAATTAGAGTTAGGCTTCAGTTAATTAGTGCTATTTTAGGGTTGGGGTTATTGTTAGACTTATAATTAGTGTTGATATTGGGATTAGATTCTATCCCTTTAATAAAAATAATCTTCTATAAATTCATTCATTCCTTTTAGAAATTATATAATTTAAAATATTTTCAAATTTACCTATGTTGATATATGAGAGATATAGCAAATCTAAACTCTATACAATTTATAGTTAACTTGACATTGTGTGTAAAAAGGTTTAAGTTATGAATGTTATAATATAACAAGAGCTGCAGAGCAGTGAAGTTCCTACCATAAAGTTTTAGAATAGTTTTGTTTGTATTTGTTGTGTATTGCAAAAGGCCTAGATCAAACATCAGAAATCTCAATTGAACCCATATGCTCGTTTTGTTGATTGTAGAGTAGTGGAAAAAAGCATTGCAATATTCATTAGACCAAGACCACAAGGTAGAGGATTAATTGATGAAGTTATTCTTGAATCCTCTTCATAGGAAACATGACCAACTAATTGGTATTCTCTTTTAGCACTAGGATCATACAAAAGTAGAAGCAATAGTTTTAATTTTCTATATATATTTTTTTATTCAAGGGGTAAACGCTTTTGACCAGAGCTATGAATCAGATACAACAATTCAACAATACCACCCGAACGGGGTTCAAACCTTTGTGGAAAGAACAACAATGCCACCTATAAACTAACACACCATGCCAATACCGGCTTAATTTGCTATATATTAACCATCTTTTACTTACAAACTTTTTTTGAAAAAGGAAATTAGAAGGTGTCATACCTCTACTACATTTAAGCCAAGATCAATTAGTATTGCACCAGGTTTCAACCAATCACCATGAGCCAAATTTGGCTCGCCTACTATCTAGAATCACAACTACGTACTACAAACTCATCACTGTGTGAACTGATGTTTATCTAGGGTATTAATTGTTTAACTTAGACATTGATGTGTATACCCTTAGCTTCCAAATCTTCTTGTCTCATTTAAATTTTTTTCAACATCACTATCTCTGGATAAGTCAACCAAATTCTAAGGTCATCTCTAGATGGGCATGCTCTTTGCCAAATATGATGAACTAGGGCATGAATTAACTAAATGTGTTACATATCCATCAACGTTAAATTATTTGGATGATCAGAAAAACTTCAAGAAATTGTAGACATAAAGAGAAAGATTAAATAAAAACTAAATGAGATACACTCTTGACAATTTTTGTTTGGGATTTTCACTGCTATTTGGTTCTATGTTATATTATTTTCAAAATTAGAAGTTTTTTTATTATGATCAATTAGAATAGACTCTACAAGAAATGCATAAATATATTGTCTTGTGTAAGAAGCCCATGAATAGAAATAATAACTTGTTGATAAATCACAAGAGATAAGTCTTTGCAGTCAAACACAAATCTCTAGATTTTTCACACTAATCCAATAATTATCGCCAATGAATCAGAACAGTAGTATCAATCTTAGTTCAATGATATATGTCAATGTCAGATTCATAATTAACAATAAATTTTAGATACTCCACATTGGACACTAAAACAAATTGAAAAGTTGTCTTTATTTGCATCTCCTCTAGAAACTCATCTATCTTGTAAGTCAGGTAACATTTGCAAACACTATGTACTAGCTTGTGCTGCTAGAATTGGAAGTCATGTAAATTTTTGTAACATACTGGCTAGTATAAGTTCTACACTAAGGGCCTCTACCATTTTGATGGAAAAAAAAAACATGATAATGGGTCTCTTTAACTTAATCCCCTAATTTATGAAGAAGATCCTATGGGGGATGATTAATCGAATTGAAAAAGAAGACAATTTATTATGCAATTAGTACTCCCCTAGTTGAAGTTGGCAAGAGGTATATGCAGTATAGAAGTTGCCAAGTCAACTTATTAAAGGCTTTGGACATATCCAATTTGATAATCATTCTAAAATAACAGTAAAATTTTGAGAGATTGAATGGTTCTCCTGGTGTAGGTGGATTTGCAAGGTGTACTTTACTCTGAAGCATTCACATGAGGTCAAACACAATGATAATAAATATGAACAATATCTAAGGGATATAGAAATAAATGTCTTGTGGGCTTCAACAAGGGGTCTCTTAAACCAAATTGGCATCTAGCATGGTCATGACTTAAAAATTAACCAATATTATTATACCCTTATTGTACCCTACCCTTTATTAAACCCTAATTTAAGCCTAACTCTACCACTTACCATAGCTCTAAACCTTTAGCTTCAAGTTTTATTCTAGATTAATAATTTTAATCCTAACTTAACATTAACCCTAACCCTATTTTAAACACAATCATAACCCTAATTAAATCCCACTGAATCCTACTTGAACCTTAATCTAAATGAACCATAACCTTAACCCTAATTGAACCATAAACCTAACTCTAATTAAACCTTAATAGCAAACTGAACTAAAATAAGCTTAATTGAACCCTAATTGTAACTTGAACTTGATTCTAATCATAACACTAATTTAATTGTAACCCTAACCCTAATTAAACTTGGAAACCCTACCTAATCGGGAACCTTTGTTGTCATATGCCAATTAGGGTTCAATTAGCATTCTAGTTAAAACCCAATTGTAAGATTAACCAAAATAAGCCTAAATAAACCCTAACTATAACTTGAACTTGACCCTAATCATAACACTAATTAAATTCTATCCCTAACCAGGTAATTGAACCCTAATTCCAACCATAAACCTACTTGTTAAACCCTAACCCTAACTCTTATTGAACCTTATTTTTAGGGTTCAATTAGGTTTTAATTAGCATTCTAGGATGGAGATTAAGGTTAGGTTAGGGTTAGAGTTCTGAATATCTTAATATTAGCTCATAGATTTGACCCTAACTATAATCATAATTGAATCCTAACCCTAACCCTAATTAAACTCTAATTCTAACCCTAACACTAACCATAATTAAATTCTCACTCTAACCCTAACCGTAATTAAATCCTATTGTTAGGGTTGAATTAGGGTTAGGTTTAGGGTTCAATCAGAGTTCTAGTATAAATCTTGGGGTTAAGGTTATTTATTTCTTGATATTAGTTTATAAATTATATTAATTATTCAATATAAATAAGTTAAATAAAACTACATCCTATCTAATGTATACATCTGTAAAGGTTTGATTTGGTGTATGTGGGGATTATTTGCAATGCATTGGTATACTGGTTGATCATTCTACTATATTTAATATAATTAAATAAAACTAAATATTATTTTCAAAATAATTCACTAATAAATAATTATAATTTGAGAATAAATTAAGAAATGAAAAAATATATAAAATAACCTTTTTTTATTTCTTTGCATCCAAATGATTTCATTTTTTAAAATCATATTAAATTCCAACTTCAAAAAATCATAAAATATTTTACATGCTTATTTTTATATTTTTGAGTTGAATTGTGTTGTTCTTTAAATTTGAATAACCAATCATAAAGCAAATAAATAATCAAATCAACACAATATTTAAAAACTTCAATTTCATTTTAAAATTAAACTAAATTCTATTTTCTAAAATTCATAGAATATTTATTACTTAATTATTAAATTCATAATTAATTAAATTATAATGATTATGTAATATAAATGAATTAATTATTAAATAGAAGTACATGATCCTTTTAAAATAATTCAATAATCAAAGACTAAAATTTAAATTTAAAAGTATTCTTTATATTGTATTTTTTTCATTTGTACATACAAAATATAAAATACTTGAAGTTGATAAGTTTTAAATTTATTAATTATGATGATATCCAAAAACTAACAAGAGCTGCAGAGCAATGAAGTTCTTGCCAAATTGTGCAAGAATAGTCATGTTTTTATTTGTTGTGTCTACTATGTTTTAGCAAAAATGTTGATATTATAACAACTTAATAATAATCTTGAAATTTTTCAAATGGTGACATGTAATACCGTAAACAATATCCAAAAATAAGACAAGTTGTTACAAATAAGAAACATGTATTGTCCTTTCAAAATTAACAATCTATGTATTCAAATCAAATACAATGAACAACCTGCATTGCTTATTAAAAGTGAAATTATAAAACAAATTGTAAATTTATTTTATTTTTCTTCTATAAATATAATTTTTTTATTTGTCGTCCGCCTAGTAATGCCTACTCCTTTTAATGAATGTTTTATTTTGCAAGGGTTGATTTAGTGCTGTCGTTGATCTATTTCTTGCAGATATCAATGGTGCCCAGCATCCTGTGATCGGGAATTCAAGGATCGCAAAATCACAGGTGGGCACCACGTGTCCTATCCGGGGGAGCTCAAGGGTTGATTTAGTGCTGCTGTTGATCTATTTCCTGTAGATATCAATGGTGCTCACCATCCCGTGATTGAGAATTCAAGGATCGCGAAATCACGGGTGGGCACCACGTGTCCTATCCGGGGGATCAAATTTGAGCTATCGCTGACCAACTACCATTTGATATGAGCCGTTCCCTGCCATCCCATGATGGTGCTTGGGTTGATTGTGAAATCATGGGCGGGCGCCACGTGTCTCATCCGATGAAGCCTAAAGAGTAAAGGAAACACTAGCTGGCTTTAAATGTATTAAGGGGTAGATTACTAAAGTGTTCTTGAGATGCACATGTTCTAAATCCATGGATATGTTATAATCTTGCTGAAAAAGCTGCTCGAAGGTTAACGACATGGTTGGTGACTGTGTTAAAGGAATGAGATCAACGACGCCCGCTATCCCGCGATCAATGATTACAGGGATCACGATATCACGGGCGGGTGCCACGTGCCCTTCATAAAGGATGAAATCTACATGACCATTGATGAGCTATCTCTTCAAGATTGACGATGCCTGCCATCTCACGATTAGGAATTTTGGGATCACGATGTCGTGGGTGCCCGCCACATGTCTCATCCAATGAAGCCTAAGGAGTGAAGAAAGCATTCGCCGGTTTTAAATATATTACGGGGCGGATTACTAATGCACTTGTAAGATGCACATGTTTTATTTCAATGTAGATGTTATGATTTTAAGGGAAAAGCTGCTCGATAGTTAAAGGAAAGGACGACAACCATTTTTGAAAGAGTAGGATTTATGATAAAAAGATCGACAGTGCCCGCCATCCCGCGATGATAAATCAAAGGATTACGATATCGCAGGCAACCGCCACGTGGCATTCCTTCACGACGTATGACATAGTGAGTCCCTTTATTGCCATGTTGGTGATTATGTCAGCCTGTTTCAAAGATGGCCGTCGATGATTTGATCAAACTGAAGGATCAACGACTCAAATTTAAATATGTATAAAATTATGGTTGGAGTCGTTCGTGCAGCCCGCGAGTGAGCTTTAATGGCGGATGAGACATCCACTGGTGGAATTTGATCAACATAAAATCAATTTACTCATCTCATTTGTATCACAAAGCATCCAAGTATTTCGTGAAAATAGTTTCAGAGCCAAAGGTGAAATTGCAAGCAGCTGCTGCCAGAAATTGGAGTTTGTGCGAAAAAAGCTGTGAGTTAATTTTCTCTGTTTCCCAGTCATTCTACACCTAAATTTGGGAAAGGGGGGGTCTGCTATTCTTGTCACTGAGTTCATTAAAATATTTTGTTAGGGCTATTGTTTAATCATAAATTGTGAGGAATTGTGGTATTTTTACTCTGTAATTTTCTATCTCTGCTTAGTCATAGCCACTTCAAGTGTAACATTGTAGTGAGGCCCTAGTTTGTCTAAAATGGCACCAACCAAGCAGCACGCTGGCCACATTGAGTATTTGAAAAGAAACTTGTATGATGATTTCCTAGATCAATTTCCATTATCAACAAATGAGAGAAGGAAAGGTTTGGTGTTGATGCGAGGGAAAATCCTAGGGGAGGGGTTGGTGTGTAATAATTCCAACATTGTTGATGCTAGGGTTCCACTCACAAGCTTAGAAATGTTCAGATTATGGTATGGACAGAGGAATTTGCCTCATCCTTTTTCAAATGGATGGAGGTACGACATGGGAAAGCTGGTTGTTCCAAATGTGTTCCCCGATGTGGACTTACTTAGAGCAGTGGCCATAAGATATGACCCTATCACACAAAAATCAAAGATAATGATGGAGGGTTCTATTGAAATTAATGCAGATGTTATCCAATAGAATTTTGATTTGAGGAGCCAAGGATGACTTGTTCCTATTAATCTTGAAGAAATGAAGGAGTATACAAAATTGAAATCTCTTTAGGGTTAAGCTGGGCTTCCCACCTCATCTCGTTGGCGTAGGGGGCTCCACAATTTCACATCAGCCCTAGTGACCGAACCTCGTGATTGAATTGTTTTAAGCCCTTCCTGGCTACTTTCTATTTACTATGTTAGATTTTGGGTTTCATCCCTGGTGCAGTAATGCCAATTGCATACATGTTAATGGGGGTGCAAATACAACACCATAACTTCTCTGTAGCATATGAATTTTCTTCGTGGAGAGGATAGATGAAGCTGACCGGCTGGCTGCGCATCGGTGATACCGGTACTCAATTCTTTTGGTATTCCATGTCGATGCATATGTTCTTGTTTAGGAATGTTGATTTCTTTGCTGAGAAGATGAACTTAAGACAATCAGCTAATGGAGAAATATTGCCAGTATAGATATGGGCTGTAGATTTGTCCTGTAATAAGGAAAGCACTAGTTATGTGCAATTTGATAATTGTTTTGCTGCAAGATTGAGGGCTAGATTGATGGTAAATGTACCTAGGATCCCTCAGGAAGTGCATGATTTCCTTAGGTCGAAGGAGAGGAAACCAAAATTGAGGGTTTTACATAACTGGGGTGACATTATCCCATATCCAGTCAGCACTGTCCTGAGAATATATGGATTTCAAAGAACCCCTCACATACTGCCATACAATGTGCCACCAAGACTAGGGTTTGCAGAAGTTATGTGGCAGATGGGGTGTATTCATGAAGATAACCTAACTGGAAAGGGGAAGGGAACATTATTCCCTAATTATACAGTAGTGTCTGACTTTACATTTTCAAAGGGAGGCTGGACACATTTTGAATAATTCTTTGTTGATTACCATTTGAGATTTGGTCCAAGGTGACAACATGATCGTGAAGGTTTCTTTGCTCTTTTCAGACAAAGAATAAAGGTGGCAAATTTGCACATGAGTTCAATTTCCCTGAGGACCTGATCAGGAATGAATTTGATTTAAATAGACAGAAATTGAACAAGGAAAAGTGGATAACTTTTAGTAAACTATTGGATATTATGCATGAAATGGATCTGACGTATGATCCATTGATGGAATTCATTCCATACCACAAGAGAATTAATTTTTTAATGAAGAATTTCAAGGAGATAATGGACACCTTGAGAACCAAAAAGATAAATTTAAGGCTAAGTCTGGATATGCATGGACAAAGTGATATGGTAATTGAAACAAGGCCAGTATGTCAGCCTACAGAAAGGCGGCCCATCTATAGGAGGAAAAGGGATACTGGTAGTGATGAGGAAGAAGTAGATAGAAAAGGGAAAAAAATAATGAAGATGACTTCATGACCAGGCCCAAAATTCAAAGTACCTGGGGCTGTCAAAATCATTGAATTAAAATCTTCACCAGAGCGCAGTCCCCCATCACCACCACCTGAGCCAATCCCTAAGAGGAAAAGAAATGATCACCTACCTGAGGATCTCACAGATGAAATTATTGTTACTAATCAAGACATGCAGGTTCGTATGCCATCCCCTCCTAGGTCAGTTGAATTGGTTCTATCCAATTTGGATATGAAGGGTAAGAGTGTGCAGGATGCAAGAATGGAGGCTTGCAAGGAGTTCTTAGATGACAATGCATTTGTAAAGACTCCTATATTCTTGCAGTTGGCATGGAGGATGAAATTTGAGGAATATAAAAATAAATGCAAGGAGAGAAGAGAACTAAGGCCTGATAGGTCAGATCAAGAGAATGATGAAGAAGTGAAAGCTAAACTAATGGAAGAGTTCAAAAACATCACTTCTGAAGAAGGAAGACAACTAGTGAATCAGGATGGTGTTTTGATTTTTCCTCAATGAGAAATCACAGATGCAGTGGCTTTTAGTGCCATTATGAAGTCCAAGAATCCTTTTCAGGATTCTGAAGAAGAAGTTAAGGCAGCATTACAAAACTCTGCCTTCAGTGAAGAATATGAGACCTTGGCAATTTGGGCATTGGCTCCACAAGGAAGAAAGCCAGACATTGCTGATATTAATCCAAATTTAAAAGGAGGATTAATAATAAAGAGGGCTTTAGAGACTACAACAACCGAAGCCACTAGTTTAACTGTGAATGTGGCCAAGTTGGCCCAAAAGACTGTTGAAAGGGAGGAGGCTGAAAGAAAGAGCCTAATGGAGAAGTATAACATTTTAATTGAAGAATATAGTAAAATGCAACAGAGGAATGTTGAGCTGCAAATTGAAGTAGAAAGGTTCAAGTATAGACATACTAGGGAAACATCCAATGCTCTAGGAACCAAAACATCACCTCCCACAGCAGGGTCAATGCCTCCTGCTTCTCCAAATGTTTCTACACCAAGGTCTCCCATTCAAAATCCTACTCTTACCCCTCCTCTGTGAACAAGTCGATGAACAAAACCGAAGCTCTGCTGATCCAACAAAGAGGAAACTCATATAGGAAACTAATCACCATGACATCACTAAGGGTAAAGAGGAGGGTTTTCTTCAAAAGAAAAGAAATTGTTACTCTTTGTTTCCTTTGGAGCATTTAAATGAAAAAGGTATAATAAACCCGCCTCTATACACATTTTGTATTCCCTTTGCTATCCAAGTAAAAATAATATTGATAGGGGATCGTGGGATAAAGTGGATTCCAATAATTCAAAATTGGATCCCTTAGGAAAATAATCTAGATGTTATGACTAAAGCCTCAAAGTTTGATGCAAATAATAGGCCCCAATCATTGAAGCCTACTTATACATTAGTTAAATCATTGCAAAGTTTTCAGACCTTACCAGATGATCTAAGTAGGAAGATTACGGAGCTGGTAAAGAACTTCAATGATTGGGGTAACACATCACACCGACATAAAATGATGAGCGGGGAAATCAACACCCAACAATGGCGCGTGATCAGCAAGTAAAGTCATCAATAATCAAATTAAAAATAATTTGTGATGACTCAAAGTTATGATTTGTTGGTAAATTGTATGGATAAGATTATTGGTACCGCTCATTTTTGGAATCTTTTGAAAGAGATGCTAATCGTGTAGCTGCAAAGTATTTACTATAGTACAAAGGTAAAAAGAGGTGATTGATTTTGACTCATTAACTCCATCTAAGAATACCGTGAGGTGGGTGGCTAAGCATTTGAATGATGATGAAAAAGAGGGCTAATTTGATAGGTGGAACTCCGATGTCAAGGGTTACAATATTTCTAGTTTTGTATGGATGACTTTCGTGTGGGTTTCATCGGTTTTTGTTATTGCATCAACCTTCCTCCAATCGCATTACGATGAACTAGAAATACCGAAAGCATGATTACTTTTGTAAATAATTTTTGAACAAGAATATTTTTCAAGGTGGTGGTCAGTTGTAACAATTTTGGAATATCACCAGTGCTCCCCAATTGACTGGTGATTGTAGTGTACTTTCTCTCGCTCAAGGTTTGTTTTCTCCTTCATTTTCTATAAGAAGGATTTCAAGGCCAAAAGTACGAGTTAGCAGGTTAGATAATTTTTGTCAAGTCTGGGTGAAGTTGTAGAGCAAATTGTAAAGTTTGATGGTTTTAGAGAAATGCAATTTAGGTTTTGAGTCATTATGTAACATGTTTTGAGTTCATAGAGATTTAATGTTGTATAACAATACTAGCATTTGAGTTGAAATGAAAATTCAAGCTCATGTCTCTCCATTGTACATGCATATCTGAACTTTCAATGAAATAACTAAGGGTTAGTTTAACCCATCTCACTATTGTGGTGTGTATGATTCTATTTTAGCTTTAATTCAAGGAATTAATCAAAATGTTTGAATGGGATTATAGGCGAATATGTGTTGTATAAGGATTTGATAAGTAGTCCTGGGTTAGAATGCATACTGATGAAATTGTAATGCAATATTGTCAGGGATATTATATGTGATGAATTAAATCTATTATAAACCTCTAGATGCTTATGAATTTGACTCCTCCAATGGATATATGTCACTGATCTAAGTTGTAATTATTAGTGTAGTTCAAGATTTGTTTGTCTTCTGCTCAGGAGCTTGCTACAAATTGCAAATCATTCACTATCTTATGCCAATGATTGTGTTTAATTATCTCACACTCTAGATAGTTGATATTGTCTATGAACAACCGATTCTAGTTGATATTATCTTATCGTGTTGAGTTATTAAGTGAGATCATCCGCTATTGTTAATGTTGTTTATAATAATGGTGCAGAGGTTGTAAACACATTAAGGGATCACCCTCCCGGGTCTTACAAAGCCCAAAGTGTACAAGGCTTTTAAAGTCCTCGTCAGTTGGTCTAGGTCCTTCGAGCTGCCTTCGATTGGAATTGGCAATTCTATAGGTATATTAGAAGACAAACCTGGTTACATTGTAAAAAGAAGCAACATACACGCCAACCATTGAACAACCAATTCTACAACCGACTTTAATCTTAGATCACATGAAACATAAAAACACACTAATTCTGTTGTTAACATCACTATTGAAATATTTTAATTTTTTTTGACCTTTCAAACATTAAAAAGTACATCATTAAATTAACAATCATGTAATGGCATAAATTAAAAACATCCCGGAATTAATTATGTAACCACATAAGTCAAATATAATTCTATCATGAAAACAATACCAAATAGATAATATAATGAAGTAACTTATACATTTCAATGTCATTGATCTTCTTCTTCATCCAACTCTTTGTCTGTATCATCCGATCCAGATTCGACATTGTAAGGATTGGTCATATCATCATCATCGTCATTGATATCAGTTTTGATAATGTCATCATCCACACATATGTCATCTTCATGAACATTAACTCCTACATCATCATCATCTAGTTCCTCCTTTTTAACATCTTCATCAGGTACATCATCAACTAACCGTTGATCTTGATCATCATCTACATCATCTTCTAGTTCTTCGGTATCTTCTTCTTCCACCACATTATACTTTACCGGCCTTCCTCTTGGATCATGTCTAACAACAAATGACCAACCCGGTTTACCTGGAACCTCTGAGTAAAATACCTACTCACATTGGCTTGGAAGAACATAGGGCTCATTTCCAACTCGCTCAATCAACCTTGTATTAACCATGGTAAATCCATTATCATGTTCGATAACAGTTCTCTCAGGATAATTTTCATTCAATCATAGCCTATACCATAGGATGACGAACAAAATTAATCTAAAGGATTTAAAGTCACACTTAAGTATATCATCCAAAATTCCATAGTATCAATTTTCTGAGACTTCTGGATGTATGTCACTTCTAGATGAAACATTAGTCACCTGAAAGACTACAGTTATACCAGAATCACAAGTTTTCTTCATGTCATCCAACATTTTGATTCGATATTTACAACCATTGCACCACATAGCCTTGTGGTGTTTCACTTGCAATATGTCAAACATGTGCTAAATTATTGCAATATCGTCAGTTGATAAACATATTCATTCTTGGCCGAATGTATGCAAAGAAAAACAATCTCAACATATATATACATCAATATAATTGAAAATAATTAAATAATATGGGTGATTAATATATTTATACGTACCTGTTTATCTCCTAAACCATATGCTAAATAAATTTCCCTTGGTGTAACATTGGAATCTCCATTACGATGAGCTTCTTTAACTAATGAAGCCACACCTCCCATGTTAATGTGCACCAAATTGTTGACATCATTCAATCCATACCCCATTATCCAATCAAATTGTTGGCTTAATTTACAAATGTAGTGCATCCCAATTTCACCAACTATACCAAAATAAATTGAAACTACAAACCATGTATAATTAGTTAAATACCACACAAGCATTAGCCCATCTAATTTATAATTCATGTATATTGAAGATTAAAAATTAAATAAGCAAATATACATAAAACCATATGTAAAATGCATTCCACCAATCTCCATGACCATCTTATAATTACTCTCACTTTCCCTCACCCACCTTTCCCCAACAAGTACCTTGAATTTGTTAATGGAGTTGGGATCCCAAATGCGATCTACATGGATCTTTGTTGCAAACTTAGGAAGATATTCAATAATGTACACCATGGTTTGGTATACCATATATCCCTCCACCATAGAACCCTCAGGTTGTGCTCTTTGTCTAACTAAAGCCTTCAAAAATTCCAAGTGCCTCTCAACCATCCACATTGACCTTGTGTGTACAGGTCCACACAATTCAATCTCCTCAACTTGGTGTATGAGGTAGTGTTCTTGTGCATTGAAAAATGTTGAAGGTAGACACTTTTGCATTTCACACATTAGACGAGAAATTTTTCTCTTCCAATAATTTATATCTTCTTTATGGATTTCTTTAGATGACAGTCATCTACAAGTGATTCAAGGCACAAATATATTAACGATATTTAACAAAAATATACAGTATATTACATAACAAGTTAAAAAAATGGCAATTATAAGATGTATACAAGGAATTGAACAAATCTCGCTACTTACCTCATGTATTTTCCAAGATCATATATAACTTGCTTGACATTGTTGTCAAAGTTGTCTGGGAGAGATAGAGGTAGAACGTACTGCAACAATTATAAAATGATATTTTCATTATTTTTCCAAAAGTAGTAAACACAATACACTCAAAAAGTACATGCATTATACAAGTGTATATAATATACCGTATCAATTACCTTAATGAATGTATGCCAATCATGCTTTTTCATCCTTGGCCCAAATTCACCTTTCTTTGTTATGATATTGTTTATGTTTGCAACAAATCCTATGGGAAATAGAATTTTTTGTATGACTTATTTTATAGCATTGTTTTGCTGCTCATAATAACCAAGGAAGGGCACTTATATTAATTTGGTCTCCATCGCTATTTAATTGAATGACATTTTTCATTGCATGATTGGCTTTCTGAATGTCACTACAAATTTTAACAATTTTTTCTTTGTCATGCCTTCCATCCAATATTTTCCATAATGTTTATGTTATATTCTTTCTGATATGTATTGTATCAAACAAATGCACAATTTGTAGCTGCTTATAGTAGGGAAACCTACTAAATTGTTCCGGGATAAATTTTAGTCCTTGTGGGAGTTTCAATTCATTAATGCCTTGACAACCTTCATGAAGCATATATAAGTTAAACAAATTAACAACGACAATCATTGTCAATTATAGCATGAGTAAACACAACACAATATAAAAATATAAATTCAAAACATATCATATATGATAGATAAACAATTTGATCCCATGTATAACCTTGATGATTAATTCTATTATATTCCAACTTCCATAGGCGAGGTGACATTCTTCGTGGTTTTGATGTAGTCTCTTTCCCATTGAAAAGGATGTTTTCTTTCAAAGAGTTCGGCTACTCGCGATTTCTATGGAGGAAGTGCCTATACTCATCAAACACCTGCTTTCCTAAACTTGTTGAATAATGAGATTTCATCTTTGGACCACAAATTGGACATGCAAATTTTCCCTTTGTTTGAAGACCTGCAAGATCATATATAATTGGATTAAATATGTCAATTTTTATAATTATATATAATGAATAGATTATTTTAAAAACATGCATGATATGTACTTCATCAAATTAAATATTTCTAAAGTGTAGTCGAACGTTATAACATACCACAAAAATGTGTTAGCCCTCAAGCATCATGAATTGTCCATACAAACATTGCATGGAATTGAAATTGTCTTTGTCCTATTGGTCTAGAGACGTTATAGATAGTGACACCATTCCATAACTTTAGTAACTCGTCAATAAGAGGCTCGATATATACATTCACATCTTTCACTTGGTACTTACCTATTGAATGAACATACATTACATAATTATTATAACCATTTTACTACAATATATATAAATCTTAATGTACATGACTATTGAATGAAAAATATGCCATGGCAACAAATAGACAAATGAGATGCTACTACTGCTAAAGAAATGACAAATACCTGAACAATCATTGACAAATACTATGCTCCCTCTTTATTGATATCCATGGAGGAATGTTATTATTGATAACAAAAATAGGCCACACAGAGTAAATAGATTTCAGCTCTCCAAACAGATTGACACCATCCGCTACCAATGAAAGCCTGAGATTACAAGGTTCTTTTTTAAAGTGTGGCCATTTTTCCTCCATGTCCCTAAATGTAGAACCATCTGCAGGAATTTGAAGAATGCCATCTCCACTTCTATTCCGTGCATGGTAATCCATCAATTGCGCTAAGCTTTCACACCTAAATAATCGTTGCAGACGTGGAATAATGAGAATATAACGAAGAACCTTGTGAGGCACCTTTTTTGTTACTTGATTTGTTCGATATCTACTGATATGACATTCTGGGCATTTTGTTGTAAATTCTTGTTGTTTATGATATATAATATGATCATTGGGACATGCATCTATTGCTTGATACTCCATTCCGATATCTTTCATAATGGCACATAAATCTCAGTATGAGTGAGGTAAAATATTTGATGGTGGTAACAAAAATTCACCAATCAATCTACAACAAAAAATAATTTGTTCATATAAAGAATATTAATGGTACATATTTCATCCTTTATTTACTAGTGATGAACTAACAACAATTAAAATAGATGAAAAAAGATGACATATGACATACCTTAACATCCATTAGATTGCTATGTTTGATAAACCATTCATAACCTTAAAGTTCAACAGCAACAATACAACAGAGAGAAGATTTGTTTCAGAGCCTTCATAAAGGGGCTCGTATGCCTTGTCAAGTATAGGTAAATCATGAACATCACCAAAGTCATCTTGATCATCATGATCAGCTCTGCCACTAAATGTGGCATGGATCAATGTATTTGTACCATCATCTTCAACTGTGTTTTTTGATGCATGATCATCTTCTTCCATAGGATCATTAACTTCATCTTCAATATTCACAGCTCCATGTTCATCCGCTTGCAAAACCACATTCTCTGGGCCATGATAATCCATATCATCTGCCCTAGGGCGCCCCACCTTTATAATAATGTTAGACACAAATAAACCATGATCATGATCAAGTGATTATATATATATAAAATGTTAAAACAATATAAACATTTACAAATTCAATCAATATAAACACATATAATGAACAACTTACCAATGGATGATAATCATGCCCCCCTTCAATGTGACCATGTCAGCCAGTACAATGTTTCAAATTACAGATTAAAAGTTGTCTTCAGATTTAAGCCCTGCAATTATTGCAAGGACAATAACATTTCCCATCACCATTTCTTTTCAATCTAGCCCACAATCTATCAAGTGTCTCTTCATTTTGTTCGACTAATATTATCTAACATGATTTTCTTTGCCCAAGCTTGACTATTTAGATCTTCAAAAAATATCAAACTCAAACTCTAATAATTTTTATTCATAGACATGTAACATAGTCTAATAATTCTGATATTTTACACCAAAAAAATTTGGCATGCAACCACCCCTGCAAAAGAGAAGATAGTCTGAAGATAATGACCCCAAAAAACACTTTACAATGCTAATTCCAAAACTTATTAAATTCTAATTTTACTATGATTTCCAACCGTTAAGACTCCTAAAATTAGAATATTGAACTTGATCACAAAATTCCTACAACAATGGAGGTATACCCAGTAAGAGCAAATGACCTATTCCTAAGGAGCAAACGAAGTTAGAATCATCATTGCTAATGTCAATACAGATTATCCTTTTAGTTAAAGATGCAATGTGTCACTTCTATGACAAGTTTATCCATAGGGCCCTGAACATCGAGAGAGCCCTAATAAAAACAAATGTACATTATAAGTACGATTAGGGTACAAACCCTAGGCCTCCGTAGAAACATAAACAATAACTATAGTGGATTAGTGAGGTTGCAATACCAGAAAGATTGAGACATTGTAGGTAATAACAACATCTTGCAATCTAAAGATTGTAGCCAATAACAAGCAATAATTATGTAGATTATCGACATTTGTAAATGCAATCTACTAGAAGAAGAATGATAGTCACTTGAGATGTGATACCGCACAGGCTTAAGCAGGATAAGATAATAAAGCTCAAACCCTGCATAAGTAAAAGTGGGAGATTTTAATAGTGAGTTTCCTCTACCCCTTAATGACCTTTTGGTTTTCAAAATGCTGTAGTGTTAGACAAGGAAAATGCAATCAGGGAATGACTGTCCAAATGAAGTAACAGTGGTAATCATAGGTTCACTGTTTCTTCTTAGCCATTAATGTATAATGGAGGTAGTGGATTGCATGTTTGAGCAGTGTTTTGAGACTCATCAAAGATGGGAGAATAGTGAATAATACCTTGTGGACTGTGAAGTAGTTTCAATAAGGTTGAAGGATCTTAAGAACTAAAATACCATGAAATAATGAGTCCCTTGTAGTAAGTAGATAGTCTATAGGGCATTGTTTGATTTTATAGAAGGATTCTCATGAAAGGAATCTTCAAGTGATAGTGAGTGAGTTTCGCTTGAGATTGCAAAATGAGGGTGCAATACCTAAGCCCCAGCGAAGTTAGCAGCTAACAAATGCAAGAAAATTGAATCGTACACAACAAACAATTCACAATGTTATCTTCAATAATGCCTTGAGTTTGAAGACAAAAATTTTATTGTATCTTCATGATGAAAGTGGTGAGCTTAATGGTCAATCACTGGCAACCATGATTTTAAAACATGCTATTGTGCTTATGGAGGCAACATTTTAAGCAAGGCAGTGAGTGGTGGTTTGGAACAATGGCAGGTATGAAGGACTCGCTTTATATGCATACTATGCAGCCTAGCTTAAGACAACGTTCTTAGAAGAGATTGAAGGTGGATTATGGAACTCAAGGGTTACCATGAAAAGGATTAAAGCAAAGACTGAGATCTATTTAAAAAGGCACTCCACAAGAAGATATTAAAGATGTCACATGCAAAAACCTAGTAGGCTGAGTAATGAATATTAATCGCTAAAGAGGATAAGCAGGCCGCATTTTAGGAGATCTCCACATTATCTAATTACTGGAAATACATCATTTATTTATTTTTAATCAAAATAAAACCATTCTAAAACCCTATATAGGATACATTGATACTCAAAAGCCTCTCAAGAAATTTTAAATTATGCAAATATATGTCAAGTAACATTCATAAGGCTTAGGAAAATCTGATCACTCTCTAGAATAGCCCATTAAACATGGGTTGTACATCGCACTACATAATTGATATAACACAACCACTGCATATCAACCAGAGTTATAGGCTCTTTATTGCAGCGAGAGGTAATCACTCTTCGATCATGCTATAATTACATCCTAACTTGTTAAACTTGAGACAACCTAAATGCACCCAATGATGATTTACACCTACATTATACAACCTAAATTAACTACATTATATGAGTGCCTCCATTTCTATCACAACATAGCCACATTAAACTTGGGTCACGCATGAATGCATCCTGTATTTGTTATAGCACAACTGTGCCACATGACCAATACAGCTATGGATCACATAATTACATTCACAAGAATATGTTCCTCCGTTGTGATCTTATGGTTATTCCACACAACAAAATCAGGACATGAAATTCTCAAAACCCTTAACCTCTACAAATGAAATCTGATGAGATGTTGCTTTAAAATATGATTTTCAAAACCTCGAACTACAAATCTGACTTCACAACTGAATTCTGCAAAAAGATAATGACTACCCTCAACCTGGCGATATCTTCTTGAATTTTTTCTAATTTTTTCCAAGAAAATCGTCCTTAGTTCTCCACAAACTATCTCAAGTAGAGCAAAACACCGTCGCAATAAATCAGGCGCGAACTCACTTTTCTTTATGTCGGCCACAATTTGATTTTTTTTAATTTGGAATGTTTGTGAAAAATTCGATGAAAATAATAGTTGACATTTCGACGAACGTCGGGGATAAACTTTCAAAAAATTAGAAATTACACATCAAATTTTACAAGTACCTGACAAACATTGAATTTTACATATTTCGTCGGACAGTTTCGTCATATTTTGCAGTCAAATGTATTAGTGAGGGGGTCAGTACTAACAAAAACAACAAGAAACAAACTCTAGAAATGAAGTTTAAGTCATTGTTTTGACCTCAGAGTCACCTCTGTCTAGGGAAGAATCGCCCCTGTTGAGGGAAAGGTCGCCTATTTTGGGGTAGGGTCACCTATCTTGAGGTCAGGGTCACCTATTCAAAAAATAGAGGGAAAATTTTCCCCTGTTTCCCAGATGGGCGATTCTGCAAGGGCATAATCACCTTTGTTGAGGGAAAGGTCACCCCTGTTAGGGAAATGTTGCCTCTGTTAAGGGCAAGGTCTCCCCTGTTGATGGAAAAGTTTCTCCTATTAGTTGCAGAGTCGCCTTTGTGTAACCTGAACCTGCAAAATTTCAAACAACAAAAAATGTGAAAGGAACAGACTCGTTTGTTGGTCCCACTTGATTTCCTACCCTAAAAGATGCAAAACAATAGAAATGCAAAGGGGAAACATACACAATACCACCTCAAGATTAGCCTAAGTTGATCTTAAACAAAAGAAAAGATAAGCAAGAGATATACCTTTGTTCAAGTTGATCTTTTTGGTTAGCCCTTTGATGTAGCTTGGATGTGTGCTTCTTGATGGAAAATATGATGAAATGATATGCAAAGTGATCTAGATTGGATGATGAATGCAATGAGGTATTTGGGTATTTGGAGAGGTGTATGGAATGGATGCAATGAAAGCTTGAAGTGCAACAATGGAGGTTGAATGCAAGTGATTGAATGCTTGAGCTTGAGAGAGTTGAATGCTTGAATGTGATGAATGTTTGTTATGAATGTTCTCCATGAAAATGAGAGAAAATCTTCCATTTTAAGGGAAGAGTCTCTAGAGGATTCAATGGTTAGGATTTAGCCAACATGGACAAGATGGAGAGATGTGGTGAGTTGAGGACTCACAAGCCCTCACATCTTGCCATGAGGAAGATGAGGTGTCAAAAGGACATGTGAGGTGGAGGTACTTGCAAGTACTTTGGGATTAGGGGAAGATTTCTTCAAAAAAGAAGACAAGTGAGGAATTTTAAAAGGTCCTCTCTAATCATCACGGGGATGAAAGAAGTTGTTGGGGGAATAAATGTGAATTTTAAATTCACATGATTGGGGAGTACCTTAGGGATAAGACAAGGTCCTCATAAAGGAGGTCCTTGTCCCATGTGACTGATATGACCTATGAAGGAATCTAGAATTTCCCAACAACCTACATGGGGAAGAGAAATGCATTGAATGAATAAATGTGAATTTTTAGTTCACATGGGTAAGAGGTCAAGGCTTAAAAAATAAAGCACTTATGAAAGGTTGACTTGGAGGACATACCAAAAATGGCATGTGATTAGATTAAGGTTGTGCAAACAGGTGATTAAGAAGATTAATGAAGGATTAGAGACAAGTGGCCAAATATGGAGGATGTGACATTAATCCTGATTAAAGGTGTGCATATCCTAATCATGGATTAATTAAACTAATCCTAATTAAAGGTGTGCACATCCTAATCATGGTTTAATTAAACTAATCCAGATTAGAAGAAGATTATGGAGGATGTGACAAGGAGAGAGAAAATAGAGAATTTAATATTGATTTAAATTCAAAAAGGCTAAATGAATAAATTAAATAAATTGATATATTTATTTAATTTAGAGAGGAAAGGATGAAAGACAAAGTATTTAATTATTAAATTAAATACTTTAGAAACCTTAGGCAAAGGGGGAATATTAATTAAATAAATCATTTAATTAATATTGATGGAATAAATGAGTAACAAAGATGGACTTGACCATATGGGAGTGGTCAAATTTGGATGTCACATTATGATATGTGATTCATAAGTTTTGTATTGATTATCTTACATTATTAGATTTTAAAATATACCTATTAGTAGATAGAATTTAATTAGTGAAATATAGATAATTGAATTTAATTTATTTGAAATAACCTAACCTCTAATAACATGAGATAATTTGATAGAGCATATTTGTGTTAATATTATTTTTTAATGAACCATCAACCTCATATGGTTACATATTTCAACAATGAAATTTCTTATAAGTATGATCATGACTAATGAGATCTTTGAGATGAATAATCTTTTTTATGTATATCTTAGACATGAATAGAGAGACTATATTTTTAAATATGTAGTTTAAATGACCTTGCTAGAAATAATTAACCTTTCCTTAGACTACACAACAAAATCATTTATATATTTAGACTCTGATCACCTCCATTAAATTTGAACCATGTTACTCTTTTATCAAGTGTTATTATTGTGAACAAATGTCATTTTGTCTTGTGAACTCAACATTTGTCCTACTTGGTTGATCCTTCATTTTCTTGGATATTGAACTTGTATTGATCCTATTTTCTTAAACACTATAATTGTGTGACTTAAATTTAAATAGATTAAGCTTTTAATTTGGTTGTTGAAAGGGTAGTGAATACATGATTGATTTAAATTTTAACTGATGAGTAGTTATTACCATTATTAGATTGTGAAATTTAAAAGATAAAATACAATTAAGTAATTTTATGTTGAAAGTAAGCATTTAAATTTAGAGATGAAAGTGGATAAATTGCAAGTGATAGGAGATAATTAAAGGTTGTTTGTGTGAAAATAGGAATTGGAAGTCTGCTTGATGGTGTCGCTGGTTCTTGCTTACCGAGCTAGGGCATCCGCACCCTAGCTCCTTCCTAATTTTTTTTGGCTGTGCGTCGTGTGGTGAGGGCTTTTGATTGCGGGCTGGGGGGCGTGTCTTCTGCAAGTCTTGGTGGGCGGAGTTTGGTGGGCGCTTAGTGGCTGGGCGTCTCAGTTTGCTCACGGCCTTCCTTCCTTCTATTTCCTTTGCTGCTTGGTGGATGCGGCCTGGTTTTTGGGCGTGGATGTGGCATGTGTGGGATTCCGTTTCTTTGGTAGGTGTGCTTGAGTTGGTAGGTGAGTTTTGCTTGGTTGTGGGTGGCGTTTGGTGCAGGGTGTGGAGCGTGGTCTGTGTGTTGGGGCTGGTGTCGTTGGGTTTTTTGGCTGGAGATTAGTTGGGTGCCTTCATCTGAGGTGGTGTGGGGTTGTGTGGTGTATTTTCCCGTGGGTACCCTTTCTGTTCTTGGGGCTTCCGTGGGTTTGCATGTCAGGTTAGGGCATTGTTTTTCCTCTATGCTGCACGGGGAATCTTCTGGGGTTTGCTCCAAAATGGACTTCCAATCGGCGTTTGGTTCAAAACCCTCTCTTTAGGGTTTGAAAGTTTTTAATAATAACCTTTTTTTGGTAGAACCTGAAAAAGTTGAGACGGGCTCGGCAGCAGGGCCTAGAATTCCGAAGATTAATGGGTGCCTTGAACGATGTAAAGAGAGGCCGAATGTAGTCATTCTGATGGAGATGCTGGTAGAAGATATTGATTATTATTCAAGGCATTCTATTTATTGAAAATTCTTGGGTTTGAAAATTTCTTTGCAATTCATTAAGCCATGGCATACTGGCTTCAACTCAGTAGAGGAACTTCCGAATCAGGTTCTAGTTTGGGTTCGTCTTCCAAGGCTCTCGGTAGAATGTTGGCAAGAGGATGTGTTGCACTTATTAGCCTCAAAGCTGGGAAAACCTATGGGTTCGTCACAACAAACACAATTCAAAAAGGTAATGAATTTTGCCCGGTTCTATGTAGAGATTAACTTAAGTAAGCCATTGCCAGACTCTTTAGAAGTGAGTGCAGGGGATTATTCATGTGTGCAACAACTTGATTATGAAACGTTACCTTTTCGTTGCCATTTTTGTCATGAGTATGGTCACCTCCAACGCAGATGTCCAAAGGCCAGGCCTTTGGAGGCTCAGTCTCCTTTGCCTTCGAATAATCTGCCCAGAGTGGATAAGGGCAAGGATCCCATTCAGGGTTTTGGTGGTAGGGAAGATGGTTTTATTCCCGTTAGAGGCTACAACAAAAATAGAGGTCATAAAAGGACTTTGAAGGACAGGAAAGAGGAGGACACCTTCAATAGGTTCAAGGAGTTGGAGGATCTTAGCCAGCAGGAGGTGAACCCAGGTTTTTTGGATCTAGATCATGGGACTTTGGATATTGATCAACATGGCCCTGCGGTTGAGGTAATGCATGCTCCCCATTAGGAGGGGGTATAGGAATGCCTTGCTCAGAGGAGGTTGGGAATGATCCTGGACATGAAAATCTCAATTCAGAGGTGAGTATAGCTCTGCCAGTTGCTGGGACTTTGGTCCTGGAGACAAATCAGCAGATATGGTTCAGGATAAGTTGGGTGGTAGTGCTGAGGTAGTGAAAGATAGTGTGGATAAGGATCACTTCTTGTAGAAATTTGGTTCGGAGGTGGGTAAGAAGAATATTAAGACATCCTCTCAGTTGGGTGTTTTGCAAAAAGCTCTCAAGAAGGGGGGGTCAGAGAAAATCTCTAAGCAGGGAAGGAAGAAGGATGAGGAAAAGATTAAGATGATAGGGGAGACTTTGGTGGAGTCGGGGTCAGTCAAGACTCTGGATTCACATTTTTCAAGCCCTTTGAAATGATAGTTCTCTCTTGGAATGTACGAGGCTTGAACAATGACCCTAGACAAAAAGCTATTCGGGATTTGATTAGGAGTCACTCGCTTGATATTCTTTTTCTGTAGGAGACCAAGCTCTCTGTGGAGGGTATGATGGAATTAGCTCCTAAGTTATGGAGGAATGGTGAATGCCAATGCACTAGTGCTCAAGGGTCTTTTGGAGGGGTGGCGTTCTTATGGAACCCATGGAAGATTAGCCCCCATTGGTGGGTGTCTTTTAAGTCCTCCCTTTCCTTGGTGGCCTCTTATTTTATGTCAGGGGAAATTGCTCTCTTCTCCAATGTGTATGCGCCTGTGGAGTTGTAGGGCAAACAACTCTTGTGGTCCAACATTCGTTTAGTTCGTAGCTTATTTCTTTACCATCCTTGGATTATTGGAGGTGATTTTAATGCTATCACGGAGCTTGCGGAGAAGCGAGGTGGTATTACAAGGATGGAGGCTTCTGCTTTGTTGCTTCAGGACAATATCTCTCCTCTAAATCTTGTGGATATCAAGCCAGACAATGGTATTTTTACTTGGAATAGTAGGAGAACTGGAGATGCTTCTATTTCAGAAAGACTTGATAGATTTTTGGTGTCTAGTTTTTGGTTGGGGGATAGGTGGAGGACTAGCTCTAAAATTTTGGATGGTCGAGGTTTGGACCATTGGCCTATTAAGCTGGTAGCTGAGGTGCCTCATCAGTGTACTAGATAGACCTTTAAGTTCCAACTCATGTGGCTTAGGGACGAATCTCTTCATGATTTGCTCCCTGGTTGGTGGGATCGTGGGAAGCCAGCTTAGGCACTGCTATGTACTCTTTCTCAAAGAGGCTCCAGTATGTTAAATACAGGTTGAAAAGATCGAATATGCAACATTTTGGTAATTTGTTTTAGGAAAAATAGAATGCATAGGATAATCTGGTCCAAATTACCAGGCAGATTCGGGACCAAGGCCTCTCCGAGGAGTTGAGTTTGTTAGAGGTTGCTGCAACAAAAGAGCTTGAGGAATGGGAGTTAAGAGAGGAGATTTTTTGGAAACAGAAGTCCCGCATTGAATGGCTTCAGGCTAGTGATCGAAACACTTCTTTCTTCCATAACTCAGTCAAAGATCAGAGACAAGGTAATGCTATTTCTTCTCTCTTGTTGCCTGATGGGGAAACTTTGTCCTCTTCTGCTTCTATTTCTGTTGAATGCATTTGATATTTCTCTACCTTATTCTCTGAGGATGAAACAAGGATTCTAGATTGTATCCCGAAGCTGGTGAATAATGAAGTGAATGAATCGCTGCTTGCTCCTATTACCTTGTCGGAGCTTGAGAATGTTGTATTCTAGATGAAGAAAGGTAAAGCCCTTGGGTTGGATGGATTCCCAATTGAATTTTTTCAAGAGTTATGGGAAGTGGTTAAATTGGACCTCTTAGAGGTTGTGCAGGAATACTTTAGGCATAAACAAATGTTGAAGTCCTTGAATGCTACTTTTTTAGCTCTTATTCCAAAGGAGGGAGCTAATTCCTTGGATCTTTTTAGGCCTATTGCGCTATGTAATGTTGTGTATAAAATTATTACTAAGCTGATTGCGGAAAGGCTGAAACCTTGGCTTGATGGATTAATCCCTGAAGAGCAGGGGGTTTTGTTGCTGGTAGGCAGATCATGGATGGGGTGGTTATTGCTACTGAGGCCATCCATTCTATGGAATCCTCAAAAGATAAGTCTATGTTTATCAAATTGGACATGGCTAAAGCGTATGATCATGTTAAATGGAGCTTTCTGTTTAAACTTCTTAGAGCTTTTGGCTTTGCTGAGGGTTGGATTGAATGGGTCAGGAGTTGTATCACTTCCTCTTCCTTTTTGGTGCTTATCAATGGTGAGCCCACTTGTTTATTTGGTGCTTCTAGAGGCCTCAGGCAGGGAGATCTCCTGTCTCCTAAATTATTTATCCTTATTGCAGAGGGCCTGGGAAGGATCATTCATGCTTAGGTTGCTAGCGGCTTGCTTCAGGGTTGGAGTTGGGGAGATGATATTCCTCCTCAGTCCCACCTTCAGTTTATAGATGATATGACCTTGATGGGTAGGGCAAAGGTTGGGGAGGCTCTCAACTAGCGCAGGGTGTTGGACAGTTACTTGGCTGCTTCCAGGCAGTGCATAAATGAGGGGAAGTCATTCATCTATTTCTTCTACACTCCTAAGGGTATCCAAAGGAGAATTGCTGGTATTCTTCATTTCAGATTGGCTCGCTTCCTTTTTCCTACCTCAAAATCCCTCTTGCTGTTCGTTCCCTCCCAAAAAGGTTTTGGCAAGAGATTCTTGATAAGTTTCGAAGATTGGTCAGCCATTGGACTTGCAGGTGGCTTTCTTCAGTTGGTAGAGTGACTCTTCTAAAGTATATGGTCTAGGCTCTCCCTCTTTATAGATGCTTTGTTCTTGCTGCTCCTTCAAGTTTTATTAAATATTTTGAGAAATTATCTCATCAGTTTCTATGGGCTGGTAATCTTCTTCATAGAAAATGGAGTTTGGTGAAGTGGGATGTTGTTTGTAGGCCAAAGCAAGAGGGGGGTCTTGGTCTACGGTGGATGAATTTGAATGGAAAAGCCTTGGCTGCTAAGTTGTATTGGCGATGGTGCTCACAACAACACTTGCGGTGGGCTAAAATTTTGATCTTCAAATATTTGGGGATGGTGGAAAGTAGGGAGGTTGCAAGATTCAGTATGGAGGGGAAAGGTTCTATGATCTAGTGTACCCTTAAAAGGGGCGCCAAGCTGGTTAAGCAAGGACTTTTTTGGATTTGTAATGGGGGTCAGGAGGCTCTCTTCTGGCATGATTCCTAGGATGGACACCCACCCATTGTGTCCTCTCATCCCCACCTCCATGATTTGTGCCAAATTTTTGAGGGGGCGGGTTGGTGTCATGTGGCAGATTTCAAATGTCAACAATCTTTGGGTTAGATTTCTGGGTCCAGGTGGAAGGACCCCTTGGATTGGCCTCTTGGTGGTGCAGTGGAGGATCGTCAAGAGCTTGCTACAATTTTATCAGGTCATGCCTGTAATTCTCTCCATGGGAGTGATGTGCTTGCTTGGGGTCCTGATTTGAAAGGAAAATTTTTGGTTGCATCTGGTTATCAGGTTTTGGATAAACAGGTGTTTGGGAGCTCCCAAATTTCTTGGTGGAAGCATGTTTGGAATAAATTTTCTTGGCCTAAGTGTAATTTTTTCTCTTGGCTCATGGTTCAGGGTAAGTGTCTTACTTGGGATAATCTTTGGAAACGGGGGTTCTAGGGCCCCTCCATGTGCATTATGTGTGGTCAACATGAGGAATACTTATTGCATCTCTTTTTTCAATGTTCTTTTGTTAAGACTATCTGGCATCGTTGGTGGAATCTTTGGAGCCCACCGTGTTGCCATGTCTCTTCTTTGGAGGATTTTTGGAAGAGACAGGAATCTGCTCCTACCACAACCTCTTTTCTTAAAATTGCATGGAGCATTGGTCCTAGTTTGATTGTCTGGAAAATTTGGTTGGAGTGTAACAAAAGAATTTTCTTGAATAAAACCTTGCAAGTGGGGAAACTTTGGAGGTAAATTCTTGGGGTTCTGCAAGAGACTTTGACTGCAAAATATGACTTGTCTGTGCCGATTGATCCTAAGGACTTGGGTGTTGTGAATGCCCTGGGTCTTGTCACAAGGGACAATAGTATTTTGAACAAAGTACATCGTAGATGAGGGTGTGAGAGGGTTGCTCGTGAGGGCTTTTGGTGCCCGCCTACTCAAGGGGAGCTAAAAATCAATACTGATGGGTCGTCGAGGGGAAATCCTGGGCATGTTGGGGTTGGTGGTATTGGTAGAGACAACCTTGGAGTGGTGGTTTTTTTCTTTTCTACGTATCATGGTTTGCAAACTAATAATCTTATGGAGGCGAGTGCTATTCTTTTGGTGATTGAGCATGTAGTTGCCCTTGGATGGCGACAAATTGTTTGTGAGGCTGATTCTCAGGTGGTTATTGATATGTTGAATAATCAAAATTTGGAGGATGTGAATTGGCAGCTAGCTGTGGTTGTCAAACAGATTGTTTTTATGTGCTCTGCTTTGGAGTCCATTGTTTTCTGCCATATTCTGTGGGAGTGGAATAAGGTGGCTGATGGGTTGGCTAGATGGGCATCGAAAAAGATTGATTCTTGGCATGTGGATGACTGGGGCAATCTTCCTAAAGACATAGCCCCTGTTCTTGAGGAGTGGGTTGTTGAGGATATGAGGTGCTTCTTGGGCGTGAATTAGTTCTTGTTTCTTGGGCCCCTTGTGGCTTCTTTCTTTAGTTTTTGTAATGTTGTTCTGATTCAACAAAGTTTTTACCTTCTTTTTATTAAAAAAAAGGGTTGTTTGTGTGAAATTGGATTAAAAATATGTTAATATTGTTTAGTTGGGAGTGTTGTATGTGAAAAATTTATGTGGGTAGTTATTATGTAAGTGCTTTCTATTGAAGATTAAGTCTTATGAAATTTTGATTCATGTGTGTTTTCATAATGATATTAAAGGTAAAAAGGAAACTTAAATATGAAAAAATGCTATAATGAATACTTGATGGCATCCTAGCTTATGTGGTTTTGTAGAAATATTTTAAAGCACCATTGATCATGAATTTGGAGTATGCTGACTATAGCGAAACTAACACCTTCACTTTATGAACCCTCTCAATGATGTTAGATTTTTAGGAAGTGTTAATTTGTCTATAACACCTCCTTTTACTAATACCTTCTAATGAGTTGTTGTATTGATAAAACTTGTATGCTTACTTGTAGGAAAATTATCAATGTCTTTAGAAGGGAAATTGTTCTATATGTTCATGTTGTTGGGACACCATTATGCTCATGAGACTTGGATTTATACCTTAACTCACATGCTCTTTGTAAAATTTATTTTAGTCAAGATTACTTTTATGTTAATAAAATGAATGAAAGTTAAATAAATATAAAAAAGTAACTTTAATTATGTCTCACCTAAATGTAAACTTTTTTTCAGAGTTTTGAATAATTATAAAGATCAAGTGTATTTTTTTCAAAAAATGTTAACTCCACTTAACTAAGAAAAATGAGTGCATATTTATGTGATATCGTAGATGTATGTGGATGTATTATCTTTATGTGATCTAATGTGAAAGTACATGCTTAATGTGAACACCCAATATTTTGATCATATCTTGTGCATGCAATATGAGGTATCCATCTTAAAAAGGGGTATCATGGATGTCAAGTACAATCCACTTTTGTGCACCCTTTTGTGATATTTAACATGTGTTAGAAATTACGTTAGTTTATATTTAAGTTTAGTTGAGCATGGAGTTCCTTGGATATTGCTCATTTCTTGTATATTTTTCTTGATTTTGCCTTGGTATCTCCCCTAGTTAGTTGTAATAGTTACTTGTCATTTAAGTAGATAAGTTTCATGAATATTTATTCACGATCCTATGTTTTTAGTGATTTTACCTCATTGCCTCCCCTATTATTTGAAAAGAAAAGTATTGTAGCAATATAAAATATTTCCACATAAACACAAAAAATAAAAATATGTAAACAAGTATTAAGAATCCACCTTACAAAAGAATAGAAAAGTGTACAATAAAGATGACACAAGATACACCTTAAGAAAACTCTAAAAGGGAAAACCATAGCCTCTAGAAGAATATACACTCAATTTATTATTGAAATTTATTATTGATTACAAAATACTTACATAGTTTTCATGAATGCTTTTGAAACACCAAGCTCCTCTAACACATCCTCCATGTGTCCAAGAATAATTGATAACCATGCAACCACACATCCCATGCTATTTTTCACATATACACTCTACAAGAGAGCTCAAGATAAATGATAACCAACCCAACTACTAAACATGTGCTTGATTTTATAGATTCAATCTCACACAAAATCACTAAGTGGTATTAAACCACATGTTTTAGAACCACGAGCACAAAACTATTGACCATAAATTTACTTTTTGATACTAAGTTTTCTCAATATTAAATAACATTTCAATGTGAAACCCACACATAAAATATCTAACCAATGTTACAATACAACTTTACAACTAGACCAAAATCAATATTTAATGTGGTTAAAGACATCTTCAAAGATGCATCATAAAAAAACATTTTACATAATTAAGACACATTTTCTTGTGCAAGGTGTACAATGCCCTTTTTCCTAACATTATCTCACTTCTTATATACATTTCATAAGGTTAATCAATGAAATTCATCATAATATCCATCCATGAAAGCACGAGTCTCTAGCATACCCTTCTCTCTCAAGATTCCTATAATAACATCCAAGGTGACCACCATCTCAAGAAAGAACTCTCATCCTCCAACATGACACCTATGGAAGAAAATGAACAAGCCAAGGTGAATATGCACCAATTAAAAGAAAACACGTATCAAATACAAGTGATAACAAAGACTCCAAGTTGTTACCAAGGAAAAAACCACAAGACTGAAAATAACATTCACAACAAATTCTAACACATAAAATTATCCATACCTTCAAAGATATAAAAAAATTAGTAGAACTCATGTGAACAACATATCCAAACCATAAACTACAATCAAAAGCTCCTTGCATATTTTTTTTAGTGAAGCATATACATATCTAGGAACTCCCATTGCATGAGTAGTATAGAATCTAAAAATAAATCAAGAAAAAACAATTTTACTAATAGAAACTCATACTAAGGTGTGGCTAGTAATCAAAACCATGTTGTAGAAAGAAAAATCACTATGATCAACACATGAAACCAAAATAACTACATAATCCCTCACAAATAGTCTCTATAGTTCTCTCGAATTCTCCAACACTTAACACAATAAAAATATTAAAGAGCTACATATGTTGTTACTAAAAACTAATGAACTGGAATAACAACATATTACCACAAACATAATGATCACAATGGCCCCATGCAAAACTCATCTCCAATGTTATGTGAACATGAACCTATAGGAAGAAACACAAGACTAAAGAGAGAAAACCTATAAATCTTATTAGATACCATGTCTTAACAAAATCTCAAAGTGTTAGGATTATCCAATAGGTTTGGAGCAATAATACAATCACATTAAATCAATTATGATGGATAATTAAATAAACATAAAGGAGAAATAAATTCATAGAGGTGTATAACAAATTTTTAACGCGGTTCACCCTTTGGGATAGATCCACAAACAATAGATTTTACATTTGATTAAACTTCCAATGATAAATGAATACAATAACCTACATCAATATGTTGCAATGAGAAACTTCAATTCTCAAGATTTTCATTGCACAACACACATCATGTTGCTACAAGTTCACAATGAAAATTGCAATACACTCCCACGTGCTTTGTTGCATGTCTATTTCCAAACTATGACTATTCCAATTCTCATCCGTGCGTAATTCTGATGCATGATAATCAAACTTCGCAACTATTCATTTTTTAATTCCACAACAACAAAAATTCTTCTTTAGGGAAGTTACAAATAATTTTATAACAAAATTTATTAACAATTACCTTTATTAAAATTAACAATTTTTTTCTTTGGGGCATTACCCCCAACAACCCTCATTGGGGGTGTTTCCCCTAGACCCCCATCGTGTGCTCCAATCCCAGGTCTCTATCGAGAGAATGATCTTGTTGGACCCTTCAAGAGGGGTTTTGCCCCTTGCACTCCCCCCTTAATTAATTTGAGGGGAAACTGCATCAAGAAAGTGACCAAAATCTTAACTTCAAATTTTCATTAAGCTCCATAGACTAACACAACATACCAAGCTAAGCCAAGTAACATATCCTTTACAAAACCTCAATTGAAAAACTTTAACACCCAATTTTTTAATCTCATAGAACAAACAAAAAATATGTATCATATATAACCAAAAATGATGTAAGTATCTCTAACCAAGGAAGATCAAACTAAAATCCATTCCCAAAGCTAAGAAATTAGTCCATTAACTGTTGGGATATGGTGTTGTACACCATTGCATAAAATGTTATATTATAATGTTGTAATTAAATAATTATTTAGTTGTGATGCACCTAGGTGGTGTGGTTCATCACACTAGGAAATTATTTGGGGCCATTTGTAATGTTGTATTGTAACATTGTATTATTATTTAATGTGTGGGAGACATGTGATAATAATTTAATATTGGGGAAATATTTAAAAAGTGAAAACTTAGTACCCAATATTAAATAAGGGATTAGTGGTTTTGTGTTCACATATTTTTGTGACACATGGTTTTATCTTACCACTTGGTTGTATTTGTGTGAGCTTGAGTCTATAAAATCAAGCACATGTTTGGTGGTTAAGGTTGGCTAAGTGAGTAGGCTATCATTATTGAGCCTTTCTGAGGAGTTCAAATGTAAAGCATGGAATGTGATGTGTGGATTCATGCTTGGACACATGAGAATCCATTGAGATGTTTGATGCTTCAAAGGTATTCATTGTAACTCTTGTATTGCTTTATTGTTGAATAATATGATGGAGTATGGATGCTTTTGGAGGTTGGATTTTTCCCTCTTGAGGGATTTCCCAAGGTATATCTTGTGTTATCTTGTGGCTTGTTTATTTGGTCTATGCATTATGGTTACTTGTATGCATGTTTATTTCTCATGGGGTTATGTAGGAAATGGATTAAGAATGTGGGTTGAATGTATTGTTCCTAACATGTGGTATCGAAACTTTCATGGTTGATAGGTTTTTGTTATAACCCTAGTTTGAGGGTTTTTTACAAAGTTGAAGCCATAAGCATGCATGCTATATTTGAGGAATTACAAGATATGGAACACATGTTGTAGGTATTTTCTTGCATATTTGGGCTTTTGGGTTGTCAAGATTTGTTGGGTTTATTGTAGATTTGAAGTTTTCAAAATTTGGGTCAAAGAGGGTTTCTTGGTTTGAGTTTTCATATGAGGGTTTTGTAGAGAAAATTTCATAGATGACCTCTTGAGATAAAATTGACCTTACCATTGGATCTAGGAGGCTCGAGACATGAAAACTGACATAAAATTTAGCCTATTTTGGAAAATTTGAAAAAAAAAAACATTTTTTTTAGTTGTACAACCATTTGGCTGCCCAATTTCGCCATGTGTAGGGAAAATTATTAAAAAATTTATATCCTTCAGAGAAAATTTCCGCCCTTGCAAAATGAAAATAAACCTTATTAAAAAAGGTTTTTAAAAGAAATATAATTTTTTTTTTTTATTGATAGGGGGGTCCATAGACCTCCTATACTTGCCATTGGCAAGTCAACATATTGCTGCTGCTAGTGGTAGGCCCTTGTCGACCAGCCAGTGGGTATCGCCACAGGTGGGGCTATGTCCCATCAGTGTAGGCCCTACCGATCTAGTGGTCAATGCAAGATGAAAAAAATAAAAAGCTCCCCCAAATTTGATAAAATCAAAATTTTATTATTAAATTTTCCAAAACAAAAATTCACCCCCCAAGTTTAAAATTATAAAATTAAATTGCAATATAATTTGTTGTCGGGTCCATATGGAGGGGCTACATAAATTTTTAAAAATAAAATAAAACTATTTTTAAATTCGTTTTGAAATCCCCCACTGCCCAGGTGGTGGCACCGGTGGCGGGCCACCTTGGGGCTGCCAACCAAGTTGCATATATAGCCAAATTATATATATATTTTTTCAAACTTGCATAAATTTCACCTAGAGCTCAGACTTTGACTTCTTATACTCATTGGAAAGGTGGTTCCAAGCACTATGTATTGGTACAAGTTTGGTTCCATGATTTTACTTTTTTCATTAGTTTTTAGGGTCAGGAAGTCATATGTTCTCAGTTGCATGGTTTTGAGCATAAATTTACTTACAAAATTATTATTTTTATTTCAAATAGGAATTGGAGATAATGTACAGTGTAATACACAATGGTTTAGATTGCTTATTAGTTTGTAGTGCAGTGAATGTATGGTACTTGTTTGATCACTTGTAGGTGCTTGAGATTCGGGGTGTGGTTGCGTGAGCATCCGAACAAGTCAAGAGGTGAAACCTTGAGGGAGTACATATTATTATATAATATTTATTATGGTATAGATGATTATCAATTTGGTGCTTCTTGGTACAAGTTTACAGGTGTTTTTAGAGTTGAAATTTGATGGTGATAGGTACACAAGTTGTCTTCAATTTTGAGGACATGGTTTGACACAAGTGGAGACTTGGAGTCTTGTATGGGTGATAGTTGTGTGTAGGTACATCGATGGCTATGGTTATGGTGTCATGGATATGCAGGTACATTTGATGCATTGGCATGACATGATCATGTATGTGGTTGTTTGATGGTGTTTTGGTTTGGTGTTAGGAGGTTGTTCTTATCTCCTTGATGCTTGTTTGGTTCCTTGACTATGGTTACTCATTTGTAGACATATTTTTCAAATCATATCTGTGGTTGATTTAGTGTTTGAGTTTTGATGTCTACATGATTATCTTCTTTGATATATTGGTTTGCAGGTTACTAATGTGATGATGAGTTTGCATGTTTCAGTGGTTGGACCTATGAGTTATGCAACTTGTAGGTGTGTACAATCTATTGGGTTGCACTGGGATGACTCAGATGTGGACTATCTATATCCACTGGGTTTGATTCATTGTTGTTGCAAATTTCATTAGTCGGACTTGTCTGTGGTCATTTGTGCATTGGTATGTTGTTTTGGGATGAGAGGATGGATGATTAGAGTACTTGATTAGTTGATTCATGGGACTAGTAGCATGTGGTTTGATCATTATGTCATGATATCTTGGTACATTCATTGGTTATACACTTTCAATGGGATCTTTTGATAGTGATGATTTGGTGGTATTGGATTGGTTTGGTTTGTGATGGTTATATGGCGGTTGTATGTATCTTTTTGGTTTGGAGATCTTGGTCTCACTTGTATGTTACTGACATTACAGTTGAGTGTGTGTAGACCTGGATGATCTTCATGGAGGAGATGGTTGTCACGATGCCATGTGTAGCTCGGTATCATAGTTCAGTGGGAGATTTTGGTAGTCACGTGGATACATCATTGGTGATGATGAGGTATAAATAACCTCATGAATATAATAAGCCAAATACCCTTCCTTATTTCTCCCAATCACTTTTACCTTGCCAATTGTTTATTTTTAGGATTAATATTTGCTTACTTTCTGTAAAAAATGTATAAATCTTTATTTCCTAAATCAATCAAAATTAGTTGACTAATGCTGATATAATGGTGTAGCTTTCAATCATTGTACAGGTCATCATGCACAACCAAGTGGACTTCAAATAGTTGAAGATATAGCGTCAGAAGTCTAGGCACTAGAAATTTTGGAGTGCATAGTGGAACAAGTCTTTTAAAGTGTTATGTTTAATTTTTGTTTAAAAAATTTATTGCTTCTCCTCGAGCCTTTAATATGTTTTATGTTATGGACCTCAGTTAGTTGGTTAGTTAAAATTCTGTTAAAAGACTTTTTCAATGGTGATCTTCAACCATTTGAAATTTAGGATTTTGTTACGCAGTTTAGTATATATATGTAACTTCCATAAACAATGAAACGATGATACCGTTATGTTGTTATAATATGCTTTGAACTATGTCACTATGCTACAATTTTTCTGATATGATTAAAATAAGCTTTTCTAGTCTTATTCTGAGTTACTAGTTCTGTGCAATGGAATTATCATGGATGAATTCATTTTGAAGATACAAAAGTTCATGTGATCTGAATTAATCATAGGCATACTCGAGAGCTGGCCACTCAAGGGAATCTTGTAGGATAGATAAGTATTTTCATTTTCAATTTTGTTACTTTTATTTTGTACATGATAAATGTGGATTGATGTTATGTGTGTATGTTGAGCTCTATCAATTATTCCTATAGGTCATGGTTCAAGTTTACAATCTTTAGTTCCATTTATTTGAAATTCCAAAGCACCCACTCTAGTTTTTAGTTATAGGTTGTTTACTTTTTGTTAACAATTAGTTGTTAGTTGTTTGCATTTAAACTTTACAGTTTTACTGCAAGTATTTCTTTTTAGGTAATTTATATGCTTTCTAGTTTAATCATCTTATGCTTTCTAGCTTAAACAACTTTACGCTTTCTAGTTTAATTACTTTTGTTTACAACTATTTCAAGAATTCAAAAAACCTAGGAGAGTTAGCCAAGATGTCCCCTATTACATACAACCTTCAAATAATACCCAGTTGACATAATTGATGCATTTTCAACTAAAGTGATAGGACCTCACAACAACCTATCAATTTTTGGTGCCGTTGCCGGGGAACTTCCTTTTCTAGTGTTAATAGGAGATTGCTTGAATACCTCTTTTAGAAAAAAATAAATTTCTAGGCTTCTTTTTTTGCATGGTCAAGAAATGAGGCCCCCACAAAATATTCATACCAAAACCTCCCAAAAGACATTCCAACCAAAAGTAGGGAGGAAGAAGTCTCAGCTGAAGAACTTATTGAAGAATTGATCAAGCAGGATCAATTTGAGACCTCCTAGTATACCCAAAAATTCACCCATTAGAACAAACATTTGTAGAGGAAAGTGTTCCTCTGCATACCACAAAACCTCAAATTTTAGAGGAAAACATTCCTCCGCATACTCCAAAACCTCAGCCATTAGAGAAAACTTTTGAAGAGGAACACATTCCTTTCAATGTCATGGGTGACTGTAGAATTGGTGCTACCCAACAAGAGGAGTGTGGACATTTACTTATCCTATTGCTATCGATCAAGATCATGATACACCTATGAAAAACATCTCACCAAACTTCTTACCAATTTTCAGAGGTTTATCCTTCGAATATCTTGACCAGTTCCTATGTGGGTTTAAAGTTTTGTGTCAAATGTATGACTACAAGAATGATAACCAAAAATTGAAACCTTTTCCCTCCATCTTGAAGGACACTTAAATGCATTGGTTCATGAGATCAGCTTCATGGTCGATAACCTCTTGGGATGATATGGAGTCTTCCTTTTTGGATAAATACCAAAGTTACTATAGAGTCAGTGATAGGAAGGAGGAGTTGTTCAAAGTAAGGAAAAATGAAGATGAAAGCCTAGAAGATTACTCGGATAGGTTCATTTTCTTATCTAAATGTTGTGGTGGAGAAGCCATACATTTGGAAATCCTGAAGACCATATTTCTCAAGGGACTTGATGAAGATGCTAGGAGAAGTTTAGATTTAATGGGAAAATGAGATGTATCCAAACTTGGACTTGATGATATCACTAAATTATGATGGAATTTCTCTTGTACTCGTGGAAGTATCCATAAGTCTACTCTTTTTTAGAGGTTCCAATGAAATAGGAAAACTGCGTGAGGAGATAACAAATCTTAAAACTGACTTTCTCGTTCAACTAAACACCACACTAGATGGAATACATGCCAAAACTCGTAATGTTGAAACCCTATCCATCTACTGTCCTAGGTGTCGAAACAAACATCTATTAAGAGAATTCCCATTGGAAAAAAATTGATGTTTTCCAAGTTTGTGAGAAGAGTCATGTCACTGATCAATGTGAGATCTTAAATGCAATCAAGAATTCCAAGAAAAAGGCATCTCAGGTTGAGGAGGAGGTCAACTTTGTAAACCAAATGTCTGGAGGGAATTTCTCTTACGGCCATAATTCAAATCCCTCCTAGCGGCCCCCAAACAATTGGAATAATAATCAATGGGCAACACCTTGTCCTCAAGCACCACTTAACTGGGGAGCTTACCCTTGGGGACCAACTGAATGGGAAAATTAGTCCCGGGGAAGCCCCCAATGGCCAAATCAGACTCAACAACCATGGTATCCTCAAAATGCTACTCCTCAATGGAATCAACCTCAAAATAAATTTTACATTGGGCCAAGGAGGATGCCTAATCCATAGTAAAACATTTTACTAGCTCCTTAGAACCCTCAACAAAATGAGCAGGTCAACCAACCACAACTTCCAGGAAAACCTGTCCCTAATCCAAAGAATAATCATCAAAATACCCTAGTGTATTCTATAGAATAGGAAAATATGATTGGACTCAATGCTATCCATTGTGGAAACTTGCATTTAAGATCAGGAAAAAAACTCCAACAACCTACTATAGTTGAGATCTTGGATGAGTTGATTAAGAAACCCGTTGAAACAGATAATACATCTTCCACACCTTTAGAGCAAAACCCAGTGAGTAATCAAGACAAGAACCTTCCACAATCCTCATCTGGAACTTCTTAGTTACCTTAAGAGGAGGGTGTTCAACATCCAACTGATCCTATAAAGAATGAATCCACCTTGAAAGAGAAAAATGAAGTGCATTTTCTAAAGCATCTGAAACCAACCACCTTGAAAAACCCTCTGAAAATGACCTTATCTAGTGAAACAGTGCTGATGCAAGAGATTAAACAACTTCAAATCAAGGTTCCTTTGTTACAAGAAATTAAAGAGATTCCTGAACTTAACTAATTGATTAAACAATTGTGCATCAAAACACTAGGAAGGAAACCAAAATGGATTAATACTGTTCACTTAAAAAATATCTAGCTGAATTTTCGGCTGGAAAAATCATAGCTCGAAAATATGATGACCCAGGTAGTCCACTTATACTAGTGACAATCAACGAGGTAGAAATACCTAATGCACTTGTGGATCTAGGCATGGCCATTAATGTCACGATGATCAATGCTATGGAAAAATTGGGACTCACTGATTTATGTCCCACAACTACAGTGTTGCAGATGGAAAATCAATCCATAGCTATTCCAAAAGGTGTCATAGAAAATGTTCTTGTTAAGGTTTATGGTTGGGAATATCTAGTAGACTTCCAAATAATTTAGTCCCTCACACCAAAGGACAATTATTTGATAATTATAGGAAGGTCGTGGCTAGCCACAGTTGCATCCAAGATTGACTGCAGGGAGGGAGGAATGACCATTTCACATGGTCCCAATAGTAAAGATTTATTCCTATATCCCCTCTCTAAACTTGCTAAACATAACAAAGATTGGGTTGATGAACTAGATTGTCCTGATGAACAAGAGAATCTAGCCTCACTTGCTATGTTAGTCATTAAACAACATGGTGAAGAATTCGAAGATGAATTGAAAAACAATATGTAAAATATTACTATATACTCAAGTGATGAAGAGATGGTAGATGTAGAAGAGATTCTAGGGCAACCAATCAATGTTGATCACACTGAATTTGATTACACCGACTTCATGGGATTACCTTATCCCCTAGCTAATATTATTCCAAAAACATATCACTTCTTTGAAGATATTTCCAAACTTCATAAGACCATTCCACATAGCTCTCCTCTCAACACTTTGACTAGAGAAGTTTATATTGTCACCTCCAACCATCTAGGGGTTAAAACGATCATTTTATTAACACGAAAAACTTTGAATATCAATAGCTAGTTGACAGAGCCAGAAGAGCACAAATTACTTGATGTTTTGGTGAATAGATCTAAATTTTTTGTTTGGGATTATACATACATGAGAGGAATACACCTGAGTGTTTGTATCCATCACATATATACTAAGGATGTTAAAACTGTTCATCAACCACAATGAAGAATCAATCCTGCCTTGAAAGACATTAGCTAAAAAGAAATAGAGAAAATCCTACAAGTAGAATTCATCTATCCCATTTCTAACAGTAAATGGGTTTCACCTTTGATTGTGATCCCAAAGAAAAATCGGAAGTGGAGAGTATGCATTGATTATAGGGAACTCAACAAAGCTATCCATAGAGATTACTTCTACTAGTACAAAAATAACAATAAACTACTAAAAAAGTACTAAAAACTACTTATAAATAACTAAAGTTGGTCACATGACCATTAGTAGTTTATTGCCAATCATATATAATGCGACCAGATTGATGACTAAACCATTTTTAGTTATTTATTGGATGTTCTGATTGATTGATTGATTTAGTAGTATATTTAGTCATTGATTTATTCATTCATTACAATGATCTAGTCACTTATTTAGTCACTTTTTTTCCATTGATATATTTAGTCATTGATTTAGTCATTGATTGCTTTAATCTGGTCACTTATTTAGTCATTTTTTATTCACTAATATATTTAATTGGTCACTTATTTAGTTGTTGATTTAGTCATTGATTGTTGTAATTTGGTGAATTATTTAGTCATTTTTTTATTCACTAATATATTTAGTCATTGATTGTTGTTAACTGGTCACTTATTTAGTCATTTTTATTCACCGATTTTTGTGCATTGATAGAGTATTTAGTCATTAATTCTAATCATCATTTTGATCAATTTGGTAGTATATTTAGTCATTTTTATTCACTGATTTCATTGGTCATATATCTAGTCATATTTATTCACTGTTCACTAATTTCTGTCAATTGGTAGTATATTTAGTCAATTTAATTATTAATTGATGTCAATTAGTAGTATGTTTAGTCATTTTAATTGATTGATATTTGAGGGTTTAAGTACAAAACACAAAAATACACATCAATAATCAATTGCACACAATAAGACAACCATTGAGAAGGCAAAATCAGAACTTTATTAATAAAATAAAGGTGTTCTAGTTACAACTTACAAATAGAGTATTACAATTGTTATTTTTAGTCACAATACTGAAAATATGAGTTACAATATTGTAGAGAAATGACTGCATGAAATAAATTCTCCAAAAAACTTCTGCAATGATGGAAGCACATGCTTGAATCCCTTCAATGCGAGCACATGCCCCTTTCATCTCTTAAAACTTCTACAATGTGGGAAATCTAACTGGAGCAAGCTGTAATGTGTAGAATCCAAGAAGAGTGTTGATCGTGTCCCATATATGAAGCTCTCTCCTTTAATGCTATCAACAATAACCCAACTAGAATATTTCCTCCTTGATATGCAATGTGCCATCTGATATGAGCAAAAGGGTGCTACCTTTTCTGCCATGAATGAAGCTATGCCTCAATACAACCAACAAAATTAATACTAGTCTCAATTCAAAAAAAATAAAAGTGTAATATATATTGCAAGTTTACAAAAGAAAGTCCAAACAAAGTAGAAAGATAAATCAATTAAAAAAGTGTAGCCTTGTCAACAAATGCCTTAAACAGAGTGTTCAACATAGGCTTGAAATATTACATATTGAATCCTTGATTTTAGAACCTTGTTCAAAATTTAGGAAAGGTGATACGCTCAAATTATAGAATGAAGTTGACATATTATAGAATGAAGGCTATCAACACTAACCAAACTGGAACAACATTATCAACATAAATTTCTTGGAAACCAAGCCCAAGAATGTCATCAGAATTGGACAACAAAAATGTCAACCCTGGTTCATGTGTTGTCTCAGTAAAGACCTGCACCATTAAAGAATCCATTTATACATAAATTACAAATTAAGTTGATGAGAAAAGATATTTGATATCCAACTAGGAAGCCTTAACATCGAAAAATTACTAACCTGATGTTTCACAAGTTTCCCAACTATGAAATCATCTTCCCCATTCACTTTACAAGCACCACCTAATTCAACTTTTGAAGGCACAAACACATAAGGTACTTTCTACAATGGTAATTTTCAAACTAATGATTAATAAAAAAACTCAAGGCATCCATTAAACTTGCAAGAAAACAACTACTTGAAAAAATACACAGAAGCATCACCAAATGGTTCAAAACTCATCATCAATATAAGTCCAAAAATTTGATGTTCCTATGCAAGTTATTTATGTTTATTCTCTTACAATTCATCAAATTAGAAAAAAGGGTAGCAAGTCAGGGGATTTGATCATGGGAAAAATTCACAGTTAAAAGGGTTTTGTACTATGTCAAACATCATTTCATTAGTTTCAATCCCACCATTTTACCCATGTGATTACTGCCCTATACAATAAGAATCAAATTGTGTTCATTTTATTGGTTTCGATCCCTTCAATCCACCTTTACAACATCTACATGATGTAAAGATTGCCAGTGAACGGTTGAAACATATCAAAAGCGATTGAAGGAAATCTTGTTAGAAATTAAAGAATGATTCAGGTATTGCATAACACATGGAGTTAACCTGAAAATGTTTTAATTCCCATCTGGTATCTTAAAAGGTTGTAAGAATGCCAAAATTCAAAATGGTACAAGGAGAGAGAAAAAATCAATACCTTATCTTTGGCCAATGAAATCAAAGGATCAATAATGGCAGGAGGATCTATATTAGCTACCATAACTATAAACTTTGATGTTATAAAGCATAATGTCTTGGTTGCTATAGCACCCTAAACTAGTTCAATATTAGCAAAAAATAAACCAAATATCGATCCACAACCATATTGGATCTCACAGGATTCTCCTTCACAAACAACAAATGATATATATTAATTTTTTAGAAGGTTCCTTAATATCCCCATGTAAGTAGACTAAACTAAGTGAGGTTGAGGGTTTGAAGTAGAGTACCATCTTCTTGGTATGTGCTTGACTTTGATCATGACTTGTATCTTGAATGAAAATAGCAAGCTAGCTACACTATAAAATTATTGTTAGAAAAATAACCACAAAATCCTCTTTAATTAAAATAATCCTTCTAGATATTTCAAGACAAGATATTTCAGTTAATTTCTAAGAGAGCTAATTTCACTATCCAAACAACCATCAATCTATTTACTATAAATAATTTCCTAGAATTTAGAATTTGAATGTAATGAAACTAACCATAATTACCAAAGATTTGACACCCAAATTTAGTACAAAATGAATTGTTTGAAAACAAATGTGTTTTGATAAACCAAATATACCCTTGATATATTGATTTAAATAAGAAGGAAAGATCAAACTGGAGACAACAAGATAACATTCATTAATTCACTTCAACAAACAATTGAAACTAGAATTCGACCACCAATTATAACTTCATTCTATTGATCTTCAAAATGATTTTACAATAAGTTTCAAAATTTTGTCCTGACTGACATGTCAAAAATTGTCTTGTCAGTTACCCACTTTTAACATAAATCAAAAGTCTTAATTATCATTGTTTACATAGGATTACATAAAAAATTTAAAAGCAATGAAAGATGAGAAGTGAAGAGAATCTATCAGATGTTGAAGTCCACACCACTCACAAGATACAAAAGTTCGTTACTTATCGTAAGGTACCTGTGATCATTCAAATTTGGCAAGGTCCTCTCTCCATGATAGTATTTGCAAGGCTTGATACTTCACTACAAGGCCTATTCTTCTAAGGTAGCTAGATATGTTTGCTCCCATTGGTACACCATGTAATCATGAGGCCATTTGTACTCTTGGATTTTTTGTGTGTTGGCCTAGTGACTCTTCCATTTGCTATTTAATAACCCTTTGGTATCCATGAGAAATTTTGAGTACCCAAAATCCAGTGCAATTATTCCATCCAAGGTTAAATTGAGGCAGTGAATATTTACGTCACCATCCTTCTGTATATTAGTGAGGTAGTTGGGAACAATTTTTCTAAACTCATTTGTCCAATCCTTGGATCCTTTCAGTTGATCATCATCCCTTAGTATCTTAGGCATGAACCACTGCTTTAGCATGTGAAATGAATCCATTCTTACCTTGATCTTTTGGTCTTCTACAAACATGTATTAAAATTCATCTGTGACAATTCAAACCATTTGCTCAGTAGGCTTTAACGCTATAGGGGCCTCAACACTCCTTTGTAAAATTCTGCACAAAGTTGTTAAGGTGTGATGTACAGGTTTCCATTTCTTGAATAAGGGGTCCAATATAGGTACATGGGCCTTTATTTGATCCACTGCTTGTGACAAGAAGAAATAAAATTCATACACATTTTCCAATTTGTCCACAATTAGTTTAACCCTATGCTCCAAGATCTATTCCAATACCCTAAAGGTTTCTCTCTCTTCTCTTTCCTTTGTTTCTTCATTACTCTTTTTCAACTTCTCAATTTCTTGTTTTAGCACATTAACTTGTTCAATAGTGATTGCACCTATATCAGTTTGGATGGTAGGGGGCTGCTATACTGTTAATTCTATGCTTTGAGAAGGACCTGCTCCCTTCAATTGCTATTTCAATTTCACATTTTCTATGAATAACCTATTCACTTCATCATTTAGATAAGTCCGTGCTTTCTCATATTTTTCCAATCTAAGCTCCATAGCTTTAATCACATCCCTAGTAAACATTGCTAAGTGCATTGTCATAGTAGCTACCTCCAATGCTGATGTGTCTTGAGGTGTCTTTACCATGACAGTTCCTCTCATTTCTTTTACAACATCGAGCAATCTTGTCTTTTTTGCTTTGTCCAAAAGGATAGGGTTTCAAGTCTTGGATTGTAACCTGTGCCACTTATTCCCTCATCTGAATTGAATTCAGTAACTAACATGGGATCTTCTTGGCTTCTTACTTGATCTAGTAAGAATATCTTTTTTAACTCCATCCCAGGAATAATTAGTATATTGCTTTCTAAGACCAATTTTCTTGCTTCTTGGGGGTTAACAATAATTTCATTAATCCCAAGTTCTTCAAGAGCTTGGGAAACAATATGGTCATACTATGAATCCTTAGTGCCCATCTTATTAATTTGGAGTCTCTCCTCAAATTATTTCATTTTCATCTTAAACCAAAAATCCTTAAACTCAGGAGTCTGAATAAATTTATCATCTTCAATAAATCTAAGGGCAACAATCACCCTTTCATCATCATGCACTTATTGATCATTATACCCATGTACATCCACTCTTTCTTTTGGTTTGTGAACATCAGTTGCAAGTTTAGGCAGTGGCTGATCAACTTCATCATCTTTAAAATTCAAAAGTACATCAACTACCTCTTCAGTATCCCCTACTCCACTTATTTCATATGCCACTAAGGGGGCCACTCCATGTGTCTTCCACCTTTTAGGACTTGGTTTCTCATAGGATGCTTATGATTGTACTATGGAAGTGTCTAGTACTAGGGGCTCTATGATTACAATACCACTTGGTTTGATGGGTAGCTTGGAGGGTTTCAAAGACTGACCCTCAAGTTTCTTTTCTAGTTCAACATATAATCTTTCAAAGTTGTCAATTATTACATTCATCCTTTTGATAGGATCCTTTTCTTCAACATAGAATCCTTGGAATCCAGTGTCCCTTTTCTTCTTCTCCTCCTCAAGCCTCTTTATGATTTTCCACTTCCTCTTCCTCTCAAAAACTTCATCAGGTTTAAAGCAATTTCTTATTACATCTTCATAATCCATTACATGGGTAATCACAACTTTAGTGAGAAGTTTCTGCTTTATAAAATTAATATTCTCTTTAGGATCAAAGACCCTTTCTCTTCGTGACTTCAATGAATACCAAATCTTCAAATAGTTCTGCAGTTCTTCAAGAGTGTCATACCCTACAAATAGCTCCTCACATTCAGTTAGTTCAGGGAGGAATTGCCCCTTTTTCTATCTTTTCATAACATCCCACTCCATCCATAACATTTGCCACATAAATTCTAAAAATGCAATTTTAATAGACACAAATTTAGGTAAAACATGTGGGGCTTGAGGACACCCATAGACCCTTATTACTATTTGGTCTGCTAAGAAGAACTAGTCACTGAAATTGTGAGTGTGTCCCTGCTCTGGCTTCAATGCTAAAGGTATTAATACTTGCATGATTTAATTAGGAAATATTGGTGAAATATGACCAAGAGCATTCATGAACTTTACTATGATATCATCATGAAATATTACATAATCACTATTTTTTACATCTACTATCCCAGATGTAACACCAGATTTGTACAGGCAACCTATTCCATTCATCATCAGTCATTCACAAAAAAATTCTTATAGTCCATCTATTTATGTTTTGGTACAATATTAAATGACACAAAATAGAGTATTTCCTAAAAGTGATGGGAGCTAAGTTCTCTTTTACTTGCAAAAATCCCTCATGTAGCCCTTTCTCAATTTCAACATTAAAGTCATTCTCAATATTGACTTTAGGATTTTGTATCCTCATTGCCATCATCATGAGATAGGTTGGCATCCTCTCTTCAACATCTATTCCAAGCACTTGGCACAAAGTAAAATAAGTTCTTTTGAAATATACTTGGAAGTCTTCTATGGAAAATGGCTCATTTTGGGAGGGGGAGATAGGTATCCTCCTATTGTTTACACCCTTTTTCATGTGTAAATTAAGTTCATCACTCTTGTAGGTTTTTCTCAATCTCCTATAATCCTCCTCACTTCCATCCAAGTTGATCTTAGTGATAGCTTGCTTGTTTAACATAAAAAACTCTAAAATTGATTCTTTAGTCAACACCAGTAATGGTGAACCATCTGGCATTCTTATAGTCCTGGTAGTCGGGTGATAATATTGTGCCAATAATTTAATAAACTCAACATCTATGAAGAAATTTGGGACTGTCAATTTGGCCAAATCTATGGTCCAAGGTTTCAAAACTGGAATCTTCTCAACCCTTTTTTCATAGAAGTACCAAACCAGATCCCACCCTAAGATAGGGATAATTTGGTCTCTACATCCATGGGCTATATCTTTAAACACCTCTTTTGATCCTTTGGCTACAAAATTAGGTAACACATCTAAAATGGATTTTTGCAGGTGCCTCTTCTTTGATTTAGAAACTGTGGAATCTTCCTTTTTACTTACAAGTTGAATTTTTTTGCGTGGCATGGTGAAGAATTTACTCCTTGATTTTTTAAGTGTCTACTTGTAGAAGAAAATTCAGCTCTTATACAATTGCTATAGAGGGTTTCTGTGAACTTACCTGACAAAATAATAGCTGCAGATTTTTCCTTCTTGAACTCCCTTTCCTCCAGTATGCTGAGCTTTGTGAATGATTGCCAAAATGTCGTCAAGTCCCAAGTAATATTTGCTACTGAGCTCGGTCACCTCACTATTAATGTCAATTCATGCAAAATATTTTAGAATCTGCCCATATTTTGATTTTGAATACATGTCATTGATCTTGAGAAATCTAACGGTGTAATCATTTAATGCTTTGACAACTTGTATTGCAATATTGCCACCCTGCGTACACCCCTTTGGACTCCTGTGGGATGGCGGGTTAATTCTAACAATTTAGTGACTATTCACTGCCATACTTCTCTATCATATCAAGACTATTGCGGGGTAGTGATAGCAATACTACCACCCCACACACACCCCTTTGGATTCTTGTGGGTCAATGGGTTAATTCTAGCGGTTGAGTGATTGTTCACCACCATACCGTAGTGTCACTATTTACCCCTTGCGGGGCTGCGGTTTACTTTAGTTAACATATTCTCACCACCACCTCACAGTATTCACATTTGGTTGCCATGATATTGTGGTAAGTATTTTTACATTGACCTATATGTCCCGCCATCTTGCACATACCTCTATTGACTACTGTGGTAGTGTAGTATTGGATTTTGTTATGAATGTAGTATTTTAGATATCATTTTATTGAAAAGATTAAACAATTTTCTAATTTTGTAGTCTCTTAGTTTTCGTTTTCAGTGTCAGTCAGACCTAAGAGATCATTTCTTTGTTTGTAATGGGGAGGCTTAGTTTACCTAATGTTAAGATATCTATCTGTATTATTAAATCACATATATTCATTATATGCTTGCATCTAGAAAACATTTAGGAAATACAAGAAATTATATTCTAACTAAAAAAATTTAATTTCAAAATTTCAACCAAAGTAAGAAAACTAATAAGAATGATTGAACCTAACTTTAAATGCGCTTCAAATTAGTAGTAAACATCTCAAGTTTTGTATACAATGTATCGGTAGAATAATGATGATTATATTAAGAAATGTATCAGTAAAACAATAGTGAACAAGAATACCTATACTCATATCTATATTACATTCAAAAATAAATTAAACCATACATATAACCAAATTTTAGGTGAGAAGCTAACCTCTTAAGGTGACAAAACATCATAATAATCACCTGTATTGCCAACAAGATCATAATCTTGATCATTCATGTATGCATCTACTTGATTTTCTTCCTCATCCTCATCTATGACATGCAATGCATTCTCTCTCCCAATCTCCTCATTGGTAATCAAAATGTATTCTTCAAACACTCCATCATCGTCTTCATCTACTTCTTCAAATGTTTCTTGTAAATTAACATATTTCCCATTAGGAATTATATCAACAACTTCCATGAATTTTTGTTTTGAATGGGACTCTGTTTGAATGACATACGACCATCCTGGGCTTCTTACATCATCAAATATACATGATTGGTTAATTTGAAGAGGGGAAACATACAACTCATTCGTCTCTGATAAAAAATGTCTTGTATTTGCGCGTACAAATCCATTCTCATCAAATTGTATTGTAGATGGTCGGATCCACTTACATTTTAATAATGCAGGACTATTTTTACCATAGTCCACTAGAATAATTTGTTGGATGAATCCAACATAAAATTTCTTCTCAGTTTCATGAAGAAATTTAATACTAACAACACAATCACAATTTATTTTTCCTATGTCTTTTTCTTCCACTCTTAAATGACTACCATAAGCCCACATTGCACTAAAATGCGTAGTCCATAAATTTGGAGATTGTGAAAGCTCACTTTCCTTCATTGTTATGTCTTGACCTTCTTCTTTTAAATCATTGACTACATTAACAATCCATTCTTCAAATTATGGAAAAGAATCATCTCCAATCAAATCAACATGACATCTGTGCCTTTGAGGTTGATGTTGCATCCAAGTTTGATTGTATTATTCATATTTTCTACATAGAATATTAACGTACAAATAGTAAGATTCATAATATAAGTGTGTAAATGCAATTGAGTAAATAAATTACTATGTAAATTTTTTATACCTGCGCTACTTATCAAATGAAGATGTGTTTTGAAGAATATAAGAATGTATCACAATTCATTCTTGATGTGATAGATTGAAGTGACATCCATTGCCTTCTAATACTTCACCTACAACTGTGTCTTCTTCATCATCGTTCCATACACACCGATTGATATTTTTAAAATCCTTCATATATTCTATACAAAATCCCATGGCCTCTTGCATTGAATATCCCTCAGCTATGCTACCTTCCGGTTTTTCCCTAGTATGAACATTTTTTTTCAAAACCTTCATATATCGTTCTATAAGATGCATACATCTTGTTCTTATCGGGCCACAATGCTTTAGTTCATATTGTAGATGTATCAAAAGATGCATAGAAATGTTAAATCTTGTTGGTGGGAATTCTTGTTCCAATAGACAAAGGACTTCAACAACCTCCTCCCTCAAACTACCAAAGTTTGAAATATCTAATACGTGTAAAATCATTCTCTTTAATATTAGGCCCAAGCTTATAGCTACCAATCATGGCCCCTTTGCCAAACTTAATATATTTACCACAATACGTAAAATATTCTCCATTATGACATGATAGTCATGGGTCTTGAGGCCTCTTAAGCCATTAATGTCAGTTTGGATTCTAATACTGCTACTTACATATCTAGTGGGAAAGTGAGTTTGAGACATCATCTGTAAGAATTGTGCATGTTATTCCTTTGTCCAAACATAAGGAGCACTAGGTTTTCTATATTTTTCATCACATTTTTTAACCCAAAGATTTCGACAAATCTTTAGTTGTCGAAAGTCTTCATGTGATGAAATAGTATCAAAAGCACCAAAAATATTTTCTATAATAACACAGGCTATATTTTTCCTAGTATGCATAAAGTCAACAATATGCCTAATGGCTATATCCTTAAAGTATGACAACTTATAAAATATGCACAACCTTTTTACATCGCTTTCATTACATGGATCATATCTACTACTAGCAATTCCATCATTTTCAATAAATGGCATTCTTTTTTGTCCATTCTCAACATTGTAATCACCTATTATTAGTAATGGTGCTTCATGATTCTCTTCTTGGTCATTGAACTGTGCTTTTTGTTGACGATATGGATGATCCATTGTAAGGTAAGAATGATATCCACAATAAATACACGTACACAAACATCTTGAGTGCCTCACAAAATCCTTAAAGTTGCAAGCATGACATCCATGGTATCCATGAACACTGAGACTAGACAATGTGCCATATGTAGGAAGATCATGAATCATAAACAATAAGGAATCTCATAAAGTAAATTTGATTAAATGACCATCCCTTAAAGATTGAATTTCTTCAATTCCTTTCCACAATTTCATTAGCTCATCATATAATTGCTCTAGATAAGCATCAATTGTATTTGAAGTCAATCTTTTATTTCCTGGTATAATCAATGATAGCATTAAGAAAAATGGTTTAGTTGCTAACCATGGAGGAAAGTTATAATTTATTAAAAATATTGGTCAAGTTGACCATTTAGTACTTTGATTTGAGAATGGGTTCACCCCATCTGAGCCAAACCCAACCTTATATTACGATGATCTTGAGAAAACTCAAGCCATCTGTTATCAAATTCCATCCACATCTTACAATCAAGCACATGTTGTTTTCCATCAGTGCTCTTATTTTGGGTATGCCATTGCATAAGTTTAACAATGTCTCTACACCTATATATTCAGAGCAATTGTGGGATTAATAGAAAGTGGTGAAGAACCTTTCTAGGAACCACAACTAATTTCAACCCTTCTTTATACCTCGCTTCATGATATTTCAGATATTCACTCACTTGCAAGATTCTTGTGAAATAATACACAACCATTCACACGTGTGAATGTTTTCATACCCTAAGCCTAGCTTAGTGATTTCCTTTCTACATTGACTTCATTTTGTTGGAAATGTGGAGTTAGGTGGTAACAACAAACTTAATAATGCCAATAATTGATCTACACTCTCACTTGTCCAACCAAACACCACTTGCAAGTTAAGAATTTGATGGATTGTTGTCAAATGACTTAACCTGCAATTAGCATACAAAGGCTTTGAAGCATCCTCCATCAACTTGGCCCAATCATCATTTAGACCCTCATTCAACATTCTATCAACTTCAAACCCTTTGTCTAACATTAATGCCTCTTCATCTATGTTTGTTGCCTCTCCATTTCTCACACTTTTCCATTCTATCATATCTTCGTAATAATTGACATTCCAAGGGATTATACCACTATGCCCATATCTTATCATATGTCAATAAATATGACTTATGTTTTTCAACTTTCCACCAAGACAACCATTACATGGACATGGATATTTTTCCATCTCACTTTCATAAGCTATTCTCTCATCAAATGCATGGTATTTCAACCTTCGACATTGATCCATCTATAATGTTCTACACATAGCAACAAAAAATTGTAGACTAAGAGACAAAAAACTATATTTTTTTAATTGAAAGACATTTCCATAGCAATAGAGTTATAGAGAGCAAATAAAATACAAAGTTTAACTAATAAATTGTAAAAAATATATTTTTGTAGTTTATATTCAAATTGCTGATTACATTGCATTGCATATCTTTCAAACTCAAAGCATTACTTCACATTGCATAACTAATAAATAGATGCTGATAGATGAAAAAAATTTCAATTACAATATAGTTTTTACAAAGTCAACCTAAGCATTTATGCAATTACTTCACATTACATAACTAATAACTAGGAGCAGCTACCAATTGCATTTGCTTGTCATGGCATTCCATGAGACCACATTTCTTTGAGTCATTTTTTCAAAAAGTTCATTGCCTTGTCTATGCTACCACATTTTTCATACATGTCTACCAAAGCATTTTATCAAACAGTTCACTTTGTTGTTGCTATGGATAAAATCCTAAAACAAGTTCTTTTGAACAAGCTAAGGATGCTTGGAAAAAATATATCAAAGAATAATAGTAAGCAATAGCATAGACAAGGCAATGAACTGGTTGAAAAAAATGCCTCAAAGAAATGTGATCTCATGGTGATGGAATGCCATGAAAATCCATAACAATTCACTTGTCATGGAATTCATCATGGCATTCCATCACCATGAGACCACATTTCCTCGAGTGCATTTTTTCCAAAGTTCATTTCTTTTCTATGCTACCATTTTTCACACATACCATTTACAAAGCAGCATTTTATCAACACTTTACTACTCTTTGCTGCGTGGCTAAAAAGCTTCAAAACAAGAAATTCTAAAAAAATATATCAAAGCATAATAGTAAGCAACAAGCTATTGTATCATGGTTTTTTTTGGCATGAAAATCAGCATGATTTTATTTGCATTTTTTTGTAGGTTTTAAACACTTTTTTTTTTGGCAATTTTGCTGTTTGAAATGTGGAAAAATATTTTTGGCTAGTTTTGTGCACTTTTTAATTGTAGGATTCTCACAGTTAGTGAAAAAGGTAGTGTTCATGAAGGAATGGGAAAGATGCATAGAGCCTTTCAATTATACCCATACTTTGCAATGACATTGAATCATTTAGCAAACCATTTTTTCTTCATAGGGAAGCTTTTTCTTGTGGAACAGTTGAATGAGATAGCTCTTGTTTCAACTAACCACCGTCTCTTGAAGTCTCATTCATATTATAATATTGCACGATCTTATCATAGTAAAGGTGATTATGACACAACTGGCCACTACTACATGGCATCAATCAAGGAAAGTCAGAGGCCACAAGATTTTGTGGATAGGTTCAATTGAAGTTAGGGGATCTTAAGAGTTCTCTCTCAAATTTTGAAAAGGTTTTGGAGGTCCACCCTAAGAATTGTGAGAGCTTAAAATCTATAGGCCATATATATGCTCAACAAGGGTAGGCATATAAAGCTTTGGAAATTTTAAGAAAAGGAAACTCACATAGATCCACATGATGCCCATGAATTTATCAAGATGAGCGAGTTATTAATATCGTTAGACCCTAGTGTAGCCTTAGATTCTATTAAGACTCCAAAGTCTCTTATGAAGAAGAGCAGAGAAGTACCCATTCAATTGTTAAACAACATAAGGTTCTTCATTTTGAGCATGATGAACTAGAGTTGGCTCAACAAAAATTTATAAAGGAATTAGGAAATGATGTTTTTCCTCTACATAAATCTCTATGGTCATTTTTGTGCATTTTTTACTTATAGGATTCTCACAGTAAGGGAAAAAGGTAGTGTTCATGAAGGAATGGAAAAGATGTGTAGAGCCTTTGAATTATACCTGTGCTTTGCAATGGCATTGAATCATTTAGCAAACCATTTTTTATTCATTGCAGGGAAACATTTTCTTGTGGAACAGTTGACTGAGATAGCTCTTGTTTAAACTGACCACCCTTTCATGAAATCTCATTCATATTATAATCTTGCACGATCTTATCATAGTAAAGGTGATTATGAAACCTTTGGCTGCTACTAAATGACATCATTCAAGGAAAGCTAGAGGCCACAAGATTTTGTGGATAGGTTCAATTGAAGATGAGAGATCTTAAGAGTTCTCTCTCAAATTTTGAAAAGGTTTTAGAGGTCCACCCTGAGAACTATGAGAGCTTAAAAGTTTTAGGCCATATATATGTTTAGCAAGGGCTAGTAGAGAAGGATTTAGAAATTTTAAGAAAGGAAAATCGCATAGATCCACCTGATTCCCATGCATTTATCAAGATGGGTGAGTTATTAATATCGTCAGACCCTAGTGCAACCTTAGATTCTCTTAAGACAACAAATTCTCTTCTGAAGAAGAGCAAAGAATAAGTACCCATTCAATTTTTAAACAATATTGGGGTTCTTCATTTTGAGCGTGATGAACTAGATTTGGCTCAACAAACTTTTATGGGGGCATTAGGAAATGATGTTCTGCCTCTACATAAATCTCTGTGGTCAGTTTTGTGCATTTTTTACTTGTAGGATTCTCACAGTTAGTGAAAAAGGTAGTGTTCAGGAAGTAATGGAAAAGATGCGTAGAGCCTTTGAATTATACCCGTACTCTACAATGGCATCGAATCATTTAGCAAACCATTTTTTCTTCATTGTAGGGCATCATTTCCTTGTGGAATAGTTGACTGAGACAATTCTAGTTTCAATTGACCACCCTCTCATGAAATCTCATTCATATTATAATCTTGCACAATCTTATCAAAGTAAAAGTGCTTATGACACCACTGGCCGCTACTACAAGAAATTAGTCAAGGAAATCCAGAGGCCACATGATTTTGTGGATAGGTTCAATTGAAGTTGGGAGATCTTAGGAGTTCTCTCTCAGATTTTGAAAAGGTTTTGGAGGTCTACCTTGAGAACTATGAGAGATTAAAATCTGTAGGCCATATATATGCTTAGCAAGGGTAGGCAAAGAAGGATTTGGAAATTTTAAGAAAGGAAACTTGCATTGATCCACATGATGCCCATGCATTTATCAAGATGGGTGAGTTATTAATATCGTCAGACCCCAGTGTATCCTTAGATTCTCTTAAGAAACCAAAACTTCTCTTCTAAAGAAGAGAAGAGAAGAAGTACCCATTCAATTTTTAAACAACATTGGGATTCTTCATTTTGAGTGTGATGAACTAGAGTTGGCTTAACAAACTTTTATGGAGGCATTAGGAAATGATGTTCTATCTCTACATAAATCTCTGTGGTTAGTTTTGTGAATTTTTTACTTGTAGGATTCTCACAATTAGTGAAAAAGGTAGTTCATGAAGGAATGGAAAAGATGCATAGAGCCTTTGAATTATACTCGTACTCTGCAATGACATTGAATCATTTAGAAAACCATTTTTTCTTCACTGTAGGGCAACATTTTCTTATGGAATAGTTGAGTGAGACAACTCTTGTTTCAACTAACCACCCTCTCATGAAATCTCATTCACATTATAATATTGCACGATCTTATCATAGTAAAGGTGATTATGACACCACTGGCTGCTACTACATGACATCAGTCAAGGAAATCTAGAGGCCACAAGATTTTGTGGATAGGTTAAAATTGAAGCTAGGAGATCTTAAGAGTTCTCTATCGAACTTTGAAAAGGTTTTGGAGGTCCACCTTGAGAACTATGAGAGCTTAAAACTTGTAGGCCATATATATGCTTTGTAAGGGCTGGTAGAGAAGGAATTGGAAATTTTAAGAAAAGAAACTTGCACAGATCCACCTGATACCCATGCATTTATCAAGATGGGTGAGTTATTAATATCGCCATAACCCAGTGCAACCTTAGATTCTCTTAAGATGCCAAAGTCTCTTCTAAAGAAGCACAAAGAAGAAGCACCCATTGAGTTGTTAAAAAACATTGGGGTTCTTTATTTTGAGTGTGATGAACTAGAGTTGGCTCAACAAAATTTTATGGAGGCATTAGGAAATGGAATTTGGGTTGAATTCATAAATAAAATCCCTAGTGCTAATTTTGTAGTTTTTCCTGTGCTCTTTAAGGATATGAAATTCTTCCATCGACTAGAAGAAGGTGGTGTTTCACTTGAGTTACCATGGGATAAAGTCACAACACTATTTAATCTTGTTAGGTTGTTTGAACAACTACATGATACTGAAAAATAAAATCTTTTATACAGGCTAATATTTTTCAAGTTCCCTAATTATGTGGATGCATATCTATGCCTTGTAGCCATGGCTTAGGCTCAGAATGAGATCCAACTAACCCTAGAATTGATTGGGGATGCACTTAAGGTGGAAAAAAACTCATCAAATGCTTTATCTATGCTTGGAAAAATGGAACTGAAAACTTATGACTGACTTAAAGCAAATAAATTATTAAAACTACACAAAGTGAATCAGATGCAAAGAATTCTTATGTTGAAATTTCAGTTGGAAATTGGAATTATTTTGTAGCTTTTCACAATGAGAGGAGGGATCCAAAGGTGGAGGAACAATATTTTGAGAAGGCTAGAAAACTATATTGTAAAGTGTTGGCACAAAGACCAAGAAATGCTTATGCTACAAATGAGGTAGTCATTGTGCTAGCTGAAAGTGGTCAATTTGATATTGCAAAGGAAATTTTTACATAGGTACAAGAAGTTGTTGTAGGAAACATCTTTGTTCAGATGCCTGATGTGTGGGTAAATATAGCACATGTTTACTTTGCACCAGGGTAGTTTGCACTTGCAGTGAAAATGCATCAAAATTATTTGAGGAAATTCTAATTTGGCATTGACACCCAAATTTTATTATATTTAGCTCAAGCACATTATGAAGCAGAATAGTGGAAAGATTGTAAAAGAACATTATTAAGAGTAGTAGAACATTATTAAGAGCAGTAGATTGTAATGAGCATTTCAAATTTGTGTTTAATGTAATGAGGGTTTCAAATTACCTCTGAATTCCCTACAGAGGGCGTCCCCAAATCCGATTTCGCTATAGAGGGCCTTGGAGAATTCAAATTCATTGTAGAAAACTTTGAATTCCTTGCCCTTGCCCACCTTTTTAGAAGTCTCTAGGTCCTCTCTGAATCCTTATCGCCCATGCAAGTAGTTGCTATAATTGATCAAAATACCTCATGCTAGGCTAATGAATGAAGCGAGGTCTACAATGAACGAATGAAGCGAGGTCAAGTGAAATGAATGAATCTACAATGAACATGAATAATCACGTCAATACATCACGTACATGAATACATTGCACCAATAATTGGCTGAATTGTTTTTTAAATTTTTTGTCTACTTTGGATTTGATGACTAACTATTTAGTCATTTTTTATTTCTGTGACTAAATAATTTTTTAGTCAATGACCAAATTAGTCATTTATTAGTCATTTATAGCTAAGTTGCAAAAAATGAGTAGGATTTAGTCATTTTTAGTCATTGTGACTAAAAGTTTTAGTCACCTAGTCATTTATTTGCCAAATTCTACTAGTGTTCCCTTTACCTTTTGTCAACCAAGTCTTAGATAATTTGGATGGAGGGAAGTATTTCTCATTCCTGGACAGATTCAATGGATATAACCAAATATAAGTGGCAGTAGAAGACTATGACAAAACAACTTTTACTTGTCCATGGGGAACATTCGCATATCGAGTCCTTCCCTTCGGGCTATGCAATGCTCTTGTAATATTTCAGAGAGCTATCTTGGCCATATATGTTGAGTTAGTGAATGACTGTGTGGAAGTTTACATGGATGACTTCATAGTGTATGGGTCAAATTTTGATGGACTTCAAAATTTGGACAGAGTGCTGAAGCAATGTGAGGACTATAGACTATCCCTTAGTCACGAGAAATGCCTAATAATGGTAGAACAAGGGATAGTGTTGGGACACCACATTTCAGCTGAAGGAATAAAAGTGGATCCTAAGAAAATCAAGGTAATACAACAACTTGAGACACCAAAAAAACAAACTGACATGAGAAGTTTCTTAGGAAATGCTAGATACTATCAAAGATTCATAGAAAATTTTAGCAAGATTGCAGCCACGATGTTTTCCCTCCTTCAAAAGAATGTAGAGTTTGTTTGGACAACAAATTATCGATCATCATTTGAGGTCATTAAGGAGAAAATCATCTATACTCCTGTCCAACGTGGACCTAATTGGAACCTTTTGTTCCATATTTATGCAAATGCTTCTAATGATGCTATTGGAGTGGTTTTAGGTTAGGAAGATGAAAATGGGGGAAAGTATGCTATCTATTTCATCAGTAAGAATTTGACTCCCATTGAATGGAATTATACCACCATGGAGAAATAATTTCTATCTATAGTACATACAATCAAGAAATTTTGAAATTATATTATAGGGTACAAAGTGACTATGTTCACAGACCATTCAACTATCAAGTACCTAATGAACAAACCTATAGTGAATAAAAGGATAATTGGGTGGTTATTGCTTCTACAAGAATTCAATGTGACCATTATTGACAAACCTAGAAAGTTCAACGTAGTTGCAAATTTCTTATCCCGGATCAAACAAGATAATGGAGATAATGCCCCTGTGCAAGATGAATTCCCAGATTTTCCACTTTAGAGTTGCCACCAGATTTTACGTCAAAATAGAAGAAACACCTTGTTCAAGAAAGTGCTCCGTTCAAATGGATTAATGGAATATTATTTTGATGTGGTCTTGATATGGTTTTATGACATTGTGTTAGGGTAGATGAAACATATAGCATCCTTAGAGCTTGCCATGATGACCCCTCTGGAGGCCATTATTCTGCCAAGAGGATGTCCCATAAGATCTTGGGTGTAGGATATTACTAGCCCTCTATGCATAAATATGTAAAGAAATATGTTCGCCATTGTGATGAATGTCAAAGAGTAGGGCAACCTATTATGTCCAATGAAATGCCTCTACAACCCTAGGTAATTCTTGAACCATTTGAAAAGTGTGGATTAGATTTTATTGGACCTATCAACCCCACTTGACAAGAGAAAGAGTACATTTTGGTCTGTACTAACTATCTGACCAAGTGGATAGAAGTTCAAGCTCTAAAAGTCACTAGGGAAGAACAAGTAGCTGACTTCCTGTATAACAAGTTTTTTCTCAGATTTGGAGCCCCTAGAACAATTGTCATAGATCAAGGACCCCAGTTTATGTCCAAAGTATTGTTAACCTTCATTAATCATTTCTAGGTATTCCATAAGAAGTCATCACCCTATCACCCTCAAGCAAATGGTCAAGTATAAGTCACTAATAGAGAGCTTGAGAATATTCTAACAAAAACAATTTCATCAAGGAGGAAAGACTAGGCTAGAAAACTACTTGAAGTTGTTTGGGCTTAACTTGGAAATCAACCACTGGTTTTAGTCCATATGAGTTATTTTTTGGGAAGAAACCACTTCTACCCATTGAATTTTAACTTCAAACCCTGAGAACAATAATGGAGTTAGGTTTAGATCTCAAACGAACCCAGGTTGAAAGAGTCTTATAGCTTAGTGAGTTAGATTAACTTTGTTTAGATGTTGTCCACCAAACTGAGTTGGTTCAACATCAATGAAAGACCTGGCATGATAAAAACATAAAGGAAAGAGAGTTCCATAATGGGGATTGGGCACTGTTATTCGATTCCTGATATAAAGATTGTCGAGGGAAACTGAGGACTCATTGGCTGGGTCCATATGAAATTTCTGAAGTATTTTCAAATGAAGCAGTGCAACTTAAGCCCATTGATGGTGACACTCAAACTTTGTTAGTTAATAGACATTGATTATGCATCTACCATAAACTAACTAATAGGGAGGAATTTACAAGAATGGTATAAATGCAAGGAGAAGTACAATGCATTGACTCTGCTACAATAGAGCCAATGGAATGTTCAAATTAATAGTCAACTAGTGTTAAAAAAATGGCATGTGTATGTATTTGTAATTACTTTAGGGCATTTTTTTTTGAATTTTTTATCCTTGGGACTTGGCTAAATTCATTTCTATTTTGCAGGACATCATGATTAATCAAATACAAATTCCAACACATCTTGCTGTGATGCTTTAAAACTTATTAACTCAGTTTCTACGGTGCTTCAAAACTTGCATGCCTGACTGGTGTTATTCCCTATTTTGTTCCTACAGTCTGGCACATCTTTCAACGATGCTCCAGAAAGTCTAAGTCCAAAGTCCTTCATTCTTCCTTCATTTTGCTTCCTTCTTTTGTTGGCATCTTTTGGCCATTCTCCAAAAATTTTCTTGTTGCATTCTGGCTACATCTTTCAGTGATGCTCTAGAATTTTGCTATTTCTTCCTTTTGGTGACATCTTTTAGTGATGCTCCAGAAATTCTACTTTCTTCTTCTGATGACATCTTTCAACGATGCTTCAAAAATTTTGTTGCTACTTCTGGCTACATCTTTCAATAATGCTCTAGAATTTTCCTTTGCATTCTAGCGAAATCTTTCAACGATGCTCCAAAATTTTCTTTTTCACTCTGGCTACATCTTCCAGTGATGCTCCAATTTTTTTCCAATTCACTTTTTCATTTTGGTTGCATCCCTCATCATGCTCTGAAATTTTCATCTTCATCCTGGCCGAATCTTCCATCGATGCTTCAAACTTTTGTAAATTCCCTTTCTTTCCAAATGCTCTGATATTTCTAGCGTCATACTAATGCTCATCATTAAATTTTTCCATCATCTTTGAAATACATGCCCTACACTGCCATCCCTTGTCATAATAAACAAAAATTATTATAGCTACTTTCCATTATAATAATTACAACATTAATTAGCTGTCCCATCCTCATTCATAATAAATTCATTACCATCCTTGCCTCACCATCCCATCCAATTATACTATTACGTCAACAAAGGTAAGTGATTTTCAAATTGATGATGGGACATAAGGTACATACATATTTTACTTTAAGTAGGTAATTATTTTGAATAAAGATAAATAAATTGGCACGTACCATCACCCTTTCCAAACCTAGTAAAATGTTTGGATTGTACATTTGCTTGAAGTGCGTCAATTTATTCACTTTTTCCCATGCAAAGTAATAATGAAATTATAGTGAAGCCCAAATGTAACAATTAATTCATGTCCCATTAGCTGTATCAAGTACAAATGATTAAAAAGTTTACATTTTCCTTACTCTGCAATTCAGTTTTGTTTAAATAGTTTTTGAGCTTCATGACATTTCAACATAAACTAAGCAGAGCCACAAGAAAGACACAGTATGGGAGGAGCTAAGCGAAAATCTCAGCCAACTTCCACAAACAAGTTATTGGCACTAAGTAATATTTCAAAACTATTTTAGAGGGTTGGGTGGCTAGAGTTTATAAAGAAATTTGAGGGGCACAACGGGCAACTGGTAAAAGAATTTGTAGAGAATTTCTCATATGGTCAATCTATAGTACGATGCAAGATATTCAGGGTAATTCCTCAGATGATTTCTCATCTATATGGTCTTAGAAATGAGGGTATTAATTTGTTAGACACCACCAATATTTCCTGCCAGAAAATGGTAGAAATTTTTAGTCGAGTGGGAGAATCTAGTCCATTGCTTGTTGTTAACACCCAGGGGCAAAACAAGGGCTTTCAAATAATTTCAATTCCGGAGCCATGGAGAGAAAAAATGGATTGGATTATTAAATATTTCATATTTGAGGGACAATGTGTTGTCATAGTAGGTCCACCTTTTTTCCTACTCACCCATTTGTGCCATGGTGTTGGAAACCCTACACTTAGGGTAAATTTTCCTGTATTTCTTAGTGACTCTGTTGTTAACATGATAGAAAGGTTCAAAATTGGTTTAGGGATGCTAAAAAATCAATGGCCTCATCCACTTAATCTGTAAATATTATTTCCGAAGAAAAATGGAAAGAAAGTGGAAAAAAATTCTTCAAAAATTTAACCCAAAGCCCATAAAACACTTTGAAGAAGGTGAGTCATCTGGGCAAGCAACTCAAAATTTGGAAGAGCTTTCCCCTAAGCCTTGAGA